>JAVGWX010000001.1:11759731-12007936 GCA_036924085.1 Ariolimax columbianus
TTTCTTCCTTCAATATATGTGGGGTATTGTCTCTGGAACTTTTTTTTCTTCCTTCAATATATGTGGGGTATTGTCTCTGGAACTTTTTTTTCTTCCTTCAATATATGTGGGGTATTGTCTCTGGAACTTTTTTTTCTTCCTTCAATATATGTGGGGTATTGTCTCTGGAACTTTTTTTTCTTCCTTCAATATATGTGGGTATTGTCTCTGGAACTTTTTTTCTTCCTTCAATATATGTGGGGTATTGTCTCTGGAACTTTTTTTTCTTCCTTCAATATATGTGGGTATTGTCTCTGGAACTTTTTTTCTTCCTTCAATATATGTGGGGTATTGTCTCTGGAACTTTTTTTTCTTCCTTCAATATATGTGGGGTATTGTCTCTGGAACTTTTTTTCTTCCTTCAATATATGTGGGGTATTGTCTCTGGAACTTTTTTTTCTTCCTTCAATATATGTGGGGTATTGTCTCTGGAACTTTTTTTTCTTCCTTCAATATATGTGGGGTATTGTCTCTGGAACTTTTTTTTCTTCCTTCAATATATGTGGGGTATTGTCTCTGGAACTTTTTTTTCTTCCTTCAATATATGTGGGGTATTGTCTCTGGAACTTTTTTTCTTCCTTCAATATATGTGGGGTATTGTCTCTGGAACTTTTTTTTCTTCCTTCAATATATGTGGGGTATTGTCTCTGAACTTTTTTTCTTCCTTCAATATATGTGGGGTATTGTCTCTGGAACTTTTTTTTCTTCCTTCAATATATGTGGGGTATTGTCTCTGGAACTTTTTTTTCTTCCTTCAATATATGTGGGGTATTGTCTCTGGAACTTTTTTTTCTTCCTTCAATATATGTGGGGTATTGTCTCTGGAACTTTTTTTTCTTCCTTCAATATATGTGGGGTATTGTCTCTGGAACTTTTTTTTCTTCCTTCAATATATGTGGGGTATTGTCTCTGGAACTTTTTTTTCTTCCTTCAATATATGTGGGGTATTGTCTCTGGAACTTTTTTTTCTTCCTTCAATATATGTGGGGTATTGTCTCTGGAACTTTTTTTTCTTCCTTCAATATATGTGGGGTATTGTCTCTGGAACTTTTTTTTCTTCCTTCAATATATGTGGGGTATTGTCTCTGGAACTTTTTTTTCTTCCTTCAATATATGTGGGGTATTGTCTCTGAACTTTTTTTTCTTCCTTCAATATATGTGGGGTATTGTCTCTGGAACTTTTTTTTCTTCCTTCAATATATGTGGGGTATTGTCTCTGGAACTTTTTTTTCTTCCTTCAATATATGTGGGGTATTGTCTCTGGAACTTTTTTTTCTTCCTTCAATATATGTGGGGTATTGTCTCTGGAACTTTTTTTTCTTCCTTCAATATATGTGGGGTATTGTCTCTGGAACTTTTTTTTCTTCCTTCAATATATGTGGGGTATTGTCTCTGGAACTTTTTTTTCTTCCTTCAATATATGTGGGGTATTGTCTCTGGAACTTTTTTTTCTTCCTTCAATATATGTGGGGTATTGTCTCTGGAACTTTTTTTTCTTCCTTCAATATATGTGGGGTATTGTCTCTGGAACTTTTTTTCTTCCTTCAATATATGTGGGGTATTGTCTCTGGAACTTTTTTTTCTTCCTTCAATATATGTGGGGTATTGTCTCTGGAACTTTTTTTTCTTCCTTCAATATATGTGGGGTATTGTCTCTGGAACTTTTTTTTCTTCCTTCAATATATGTGGGGTATTGTCTCTGGAACTTTTTTTTCTTCCTTCAATATATGTGGGGTATTGTCTCTGGAACTTTTTTTTCTTCCTTCAATATATGTGGGGTATTGTCTCTGGAACTTTTTTTTCTTCCTTCAATATATGTGGGGTATTGTCTCTGGAACTTTTTTTTCTTCCTTCAATATATGTGGGGTATTGTCTCTGGAACTTTTTTTTCTTCCTTCAATATATGTGGGGTATTGTCTCTGGAACTTTTTTTTCTTCCTTCAATATATGTGGGGTATTGTCTCTGGAACTTTTTTTTCTTCCTTCAATATATGTGGGGTATTGTCTCTGGAACTTTTTTTTCTTCCTTCAATATATGTGGGGTATTGTCTCTGGAACTTTTTTTTCTTCCTTCAATATATGTGGGGTATTGTCTCTGGAACTTTTTTTTCTTCCTTCAATATATGTGGGGTATTGTCTCTGGAACTTTTTTTTCTTCCTTCAATATATGTGGGGTATTGTCTCTGGAACTTTTTTTTCTTCCTTCAATATATGTGGGGTATTGTCTCTGGAACTTTTTTTTCTTCCTTCAATATATGTGGGGTATTGTCTCTGGAACTTTTTTTTCTTCCTTCAATATATGTGGGGTATTGTCTCTGGAACTTTTTTTTCTTCCTTCAATATATGTGGGGTATTGTCTCTGGAACTTTTTTTTCTTCCTTCAATATATGTGGGGTATTGTCTCTGGAACTTTTTTTTCTTCCTTCAATATATGTGGGGTATTGTCTCTGGAACTTTTTTTTCTTCCTTCAATATATGTGGGGTATTGTCTCTGGAACTTTTTTTTCTTCCTTCAATATATGTGGGGTATTGTCTCTGGAACTTTTTTTTCTTCCTTCAATATATGTGGGGTATTGTCTCTGGAACTTTTTTTTCTTCCTTCAATATATGTGGGGTATTGTCTCTGGAACTTTTTTTTCTTCCTTCAATATATGTGGGGTATTGTCTCTGGAACTTTTTTTTCTTCCTTCAATATATGTGGGGTATTGTCTCTGGAACTTTTTTTTCTTCCTTCAATATATGTGGGGTATTGTCTCTGGAACTTTTTTTTCTTCCTTCAATATATGTGGGGTATTGTCTCTGGAACTTTTTTTTCTTCCTTCAATATATGTGGGGTATTGTCTCTGGAACTTTTTTTTCTTCCTTCAATATATGTGGGGTATTGTCTCTGGAACTTTTTTTTCTTCCTTCAATATATGTGGGGTATTGTCTCTGGAACTTTTTTTTCTTCCTTCAATATATGTGGGGTATTGTCTCTGGAACTTTTTTTTCTTCCTTCAATATATGTGGGGTATTGTCTCTGGAACTTTTTTTTCTTCCTTCAATATATGTGGGGTATTGTCTCTGGAACTTTTTTTTCTTCCTTCAATATATGTGGGGTATTGTCTCTGGAACTTTTTTTTCTTCCTTCAATATATGTGGGGTATTGTCTCTGGAACTTTTTTTTCTTCCTTCAATATATGTGGGGTATTGTCTCTGGAACTTTTTTTTCTTCCTTCAATATATGTGGGGTATTGTCTCTGGAACTTTTTTTTCTTCCTTCAATATATGTGGGGTATTGTCTCTGGAACTTTTTTTTCTTCCTTCAATATATGTGGGGTATTGTCTCTGGAACTTTTTTTTCTTCCTTCAATATATGTGGGGTATTGTCTCTGGAACTTTTTTTTCTTCCTTCAATATATGTGGGGTATTGTCTCTGGAACTTTTTTTTCTTCCTTCAATATATGTGGGGTATTGTCTCTGGAACTTTTTTTTCTTCCTTCAATATATGTGGGGTATTGTCTCTGGAACTTTTTTTTCTTCCTTCAATATATGTGGGGTATTGTCTCTGGAACTTTTTTTTCTTCCTTCAATATATGTGGGGTATTGTCTCTGGAACTTTTTTTTCTTCCTTCAATATATGTGGGGTATTGTCTCTGGAACTTTTTTTTCTTCCTTCAATATATGTGGGGTATTGTCTCTGGAACTTTTTTTTCTTCCTTCAATATATGTGGGGTATTGTCTCTGGAACTTTTTTTTCTTCCTTCAATATATGTGGGGTATTGTCTCTGGAACTTTTTTTTCTTCCTTCAATATATGTGGGGTATTGTCTCTGGAACTTTTTTTTCTTCCTTCAATATATGTGGGGTATTGTCTCTGGAACTTTTTTTTCTTCCTTCAATATATGTGGGGTATTGTCTCTGAACTTTTTTTTCTTCCTTCAATATATGTGGGGTATTGTCTCTGGAACTTTTTTTTTCTTCCTTCAATATATGTGGGGTATTGTCTCTGGAACTTTTTTTTCTTCCTTCAATATATGTGGGGTATTGTCTCTGGAACTTTTTTTTCTTCCTTCAATATATGTGGGGTATTGTCTCTGGAACTTTTTTTTCTTCCTTCAATATATGTGGGGTATTGTCTCTGGAACTTTTTTTTCTTCCTTCAATATATGTGGGGTATTGTCTCTGGAACTTTTTTTTCTTCCTTCAATATATGTGGGGTATTGTCTCTGGAACTTTTTTTTCTTCCTTCAATATATGTGGGGTATTGTCTCTGGAACTTTTTTTTTCTTCCTTCAATATATGTGGGGTATTGTCTCTGGAACTTTTTTTTCTTCCTTCAATATATGTGGGGTATTGTCTCTGGAACTTTTTTTTCTTCCTTCAATATATGTGGGGTATTGTCTCTGGAACTTTTTTTTCTTCCTTCAATATATGTGGGGTATTGTCTCTGGAACTTTTTTTTCTTCCTTCAATATATGTGGGGTATTGTCTCTGGAACTTTTTTTTCTTCCTTCAATATATGTGGGGTATTGTCTCTGGAACTTTTTTTTCTTCCTTCAATATATGTGGGGTATTGTCTCTGGAACTTTTTTTTCTTCCTTCAATATATGTGGGGTATTGTCTCTGGAACTTTTTTTTCTTCCTTCAATATATGTGGGGTATTGTCTCTGGAACTTTTTTTCTTCCTTCAATATATGTGGGGTATTGTCTCTGGAACTTTTTTTTCTTCCTTCAATATATGTGGGGTATTGTCTCTGGAACTTTTTTTTCTTCCTTCAATATATGTGGGGTATTGTCTCTGGAACTTTTTTTCTTCCTTCAATATATGTGGGTATTGTCTCTGGAACTTTTTTTTCTTCCTTCAATATATGTGGGGTATTGTCTCTGGAACTTTTTTTTCTTCCTTCAATATATGTGGGGTATTGTCTCTGGAACTTTTTTTTCTTCCTTCAATATATGTGGGGTATTGTCTCTGGAACTTTTTTTTCTTCCTTCAATATATGTGGGGTATTGTCTCTGGAACTTTTTTTTCTTCCTTCAATATATGTGGGGTATTGTCTCTGAACTTTTTTTTCTTCCTTCAATATATGTGGGGTATTGTCTCTGGAACTTTTTTTTCTTCCTTCAATATATGTGGGGTATTGTCTCTGGAACTTTTTTTTTCTTCCTTCAATATATGTGGGGTATTGTCTCTGGAACTTTTTTTTCTTCCTTCAATATATGTGGGGTATTGTCTCTGGAACTTTTTTTTCTTCCTTCAATATATGTGGGGTATTGTCTCTGGAACTTTTTTTTCTTCCTTCAATATATGTGGGGTATTGTCTCTGGAACTTTTTTTTCTTCCTTCAATATATGTGGGGTATTGTCTCTGGAACTTTTTTTTCTTCCTTCAATATATGTGGGGTATTGTCTCTGGAACTTTTTTTTCTTCCTTCAATATATGTGGGGTATTGTCTCTGGAACTTTTTTTTCTTCCTTCAATATATGTGGGGTATTGTCTCTGGAACTTTTTTTTCTTCCTTCAATATATGTGGGGTATTGTCTCTGGAACTTTTTTTTCTTCCTTCAATATATGTGGGGTATTGTCTCTGGAACTTTTTTTTCTTCCTTCAATATATGTGGGGTATTGTCTCTGGAACTTTTTTTTCTTCCTTCAATATATGTGGGGTATTGTCTCTGGAACTTTTTTTTCTTCCTTCAATATATGTGGGGTATTGTCTCTGGAACTTTTTTTTTCTTCCTTCAATATATGTGGGGTATTGTCTCTGGAACTTTTTTTTCTTCCTTCAATATATGTGGGGTATTGTCTCTGGAACTTTTTTTTCTTCCTTCAATATATGTGGGGTATTGTCTCTGGAACTTTTTTTTCTTCCTTCAATATATGTGGGGTATTGTCTCTGGAACTTTTTTTTCTTCCTTCAATATATGTGGGGTATTGTCTCTGGAACTTTTTTTTTCTTCCTTCAATATATGTGGGGTATTGTCTCTGGAACTTTTTTTTTCTTCCTTCAATATATGTGGGGTATTGTCTCTGGAACTTTTTTTTTCTTCCTTCAATATATGTGGGGTATTGTCTCTGGAACTTTTTTTTTCTTCCTTCAATATATGTGGGGTATTGTCTCTGGAACTTTTTTTTTCTTCCTTCAATATATGTGGGGTATTGTCTCTGGAACTTTTTTTTTCTTCCTTCAATATATGTGGGGTATTGTCTCTGGAACTTTTTTTTTCTTCCTTCAATATATGTGGGGTATTGTCTCTGGAACTTTTTTTTTCTTCCTTCAATATATGTGGGGTATTGTCTCTGGAACTTTTTTTTCTTCCTTCAATATATGTGGGGTATTGTCTCTGGAACTTTTTTTTTCTTCCTTCAATATATGTGGGGTATTGTCTCTGGAACTTTTTTTTCTTCCTTCAATATATGTGGGGTATTGTCTCTGGAACTTTTTTTTCTTCCTTCAATATATGTGGGGTATTGTCTCTGGAACTTTTTTTTTCTTCCTTCAATATATGTGGGGTATTGTCTCTGGAACTTTTTTTTCTTCCTTCAATATATGTGGGGTATTGTCTCTGGAACTTTTTTTTCTTCCTTCAATATATGTGGGGTATTGTCTCTGGAACTTTTTTTTCTTCCTTCAATATATGTGGGGTATTGTCTCTGGAACTTTTTTTTCTTCCTTCAATATATGTGGGGTATTGTCTCTGGAACTTTTTTTTCTTCCTTCAATATATGTGGGGTATTGTCTCTGGAACTTTTTTTTCTTCCTTCAATATATGTGGGGTATTGTCTCTGGAACTTTTTTTTCTTCCTTCAATATATGTGGGGTATTGTCTCTGGAACTTTTTTTTCTTCCTTCAATATATGTGGGGTATTGTCTCTGGAACTTTTTTTTCTTCCTTCAATATATGTGGGGTATTGTCTCTGGAACTTTTTTTTTCTTCCTTCAATATATGTGGGGTATTGTCTCTGGAACTTTTTTTTCTTCCTTCAATATATGTGGGGTATTGTCTCTGGAACTTTTTTTTTCTTCCTTCAATATATGTGGGGTATTGTCTCTGGAACTTTTTTTTTCTTCCTTCAATATATGTGGGGTATTGTCTCTGGAACTTTTTTTTTCTTCCTTCAATATATGTGGGGTATTGTCTCTGGAACTTTTTTTTCTTCCTTCAATATATGTGGGGTATTGTCTCTGGAACTTTTTTTTCTTCCTTCAATATATGTGGGGTATTGTCTCTGGAACTTTTTTTTTCTTCCTTCAATATATGTGGGGTATTGTCTCTGGAACTTTTTTTTTCTTCCTTCAATATATGTGGGGTATTGTCTCTGGAACTTTTTTTTTCTTCCTTCAATATATGTGGGGTATTGTCTCTGGAACTTTTTTTTTCTTCCTTCAATATATGTGGGGTATTGTCTCTGGAACTTTTTTTTCTTCCTTCAATATATGTGGGGTATTGTCTCTGGAACTTTTTTTTCTTCCTTCAATATATGTGGGGTATTGTCTCTGGAACTTTTTTTTCTTCCTTCAATATATGTGGGGTATTGTCTCTGGAACTTTTTTTTCTTCCTTCAATATATGTGGGGTATTGTCTCTGGAACTTTTTTTTCTTCCTTCAATATATGTGGGGTATTGTCTCTGGAACTTTTTTTTCTTCCTTCAATATATGTGGGGTATTGTCTCTGGAACTTTTTTTTCTTCCTTCAATATATGTGGGGTATTGTCTCTGGAACTTTTTTTTTCTTCCTTCAATATATGTGGGGTATTGTCTCTGGAACTTTTTTTTTCTTCCTTCAATATATGTGGGGTATTGTCTCTGGAACTTTTTTTTTCTTCCTTCAATATATGTGGGGTATTGTCTCTGGAACTTTTTTTTTCTTCCTTCAATATATGTGGGGTATTGTCTCTGGAACTTTTTTTTTCTTCCTTCAATATATGTGGGGTATTGTCTCTGGAACTTTTTTTTTCTTCCTTCAATATATGTGGGGTATTGTCTCTGGAACTTTTTTTTTCTTCCTTCAATATATGTGGGGTATTGTCTCTGGAACTTTTTTTTTCTTCCTTCAATATATGTGGGGTATTGTCTCTGGAACTTTTTTTTCTTCCTTCAATATATGTGGGGTATTGTCTCTGGAACTTTTTTTTCTTCCTTCAATATATGTGGGGTATTGTCTCTGGAACTTTTTTTTCTTCCTTCAATATATGTGGGGTATTGTCTCTGGAACTTTTTTTTCTTCCTTCAATATATGTGGGGTATTGTCTCTGGAACTTTTTTTTCTTCCTTCAATATATGTGGGGTATTGTCTCTGGAACTTTTTTTTCTTCCTTCAATATATGTGGGGTATTGTCTCTGGAACTTTTTTTTCTTCCTTCAATATATGTGGGGTATTGTCTCTGGAACTTTTTTTTCTTCCTTCAATATATGTGGGGTATTGTCTCTGGAACTTTTTTTTCTTCCTTCAATATATGTGGGGTATTGTCTCTGGAACTTTTTTTTTCTTCCTTCAATATATGTGGGGTATTGTCTCTGGAACTTTTTTTTTCTTCCTTCAATATATGTGGGGTATTGTCTCTGGAACTTTTTTTTCTTCCTTCAATATATGTGGGGTATTGTCTCTGGAACTTTTTTTTCTTCCTTCAATATATGTGGGGTATTGTCTCTGGAACTTTTTTTTCTTCCTTCAATATATGTGGGGTATTGTCTCTGGAACTTTTTTTTCTTCCTTCAATATATGTGGGGTATTGTCTCTGGAACTTTTTTTTCTTCCTTCAATATATGTGGGGTATTGTCTCTGGAACTTTTTTTTCTTCCTTCAATATATGTGGGGTATTGTCTCTGGAACTTTTTTTTCTTCCTTCAATATATGTGGGGTATTGTCTCTGGAACTTTTTTTTCTTCCTTCAATATATGTGGGGTATTGTCTCTGGAACTTTTTTTTCTTCCTTCAATATATGTGGGGTATTGTCTCTGGAACTTTTTTTTCTTCCTTCAATATATGTGGGGTATTGTCTCTGGAACTTTTTTTTCTTCCTTCAATATATGTGGGGTATTGTCTCTGGAACTTTTTTTTCTTCCTTCAATATATGTGGGGTATTGTCTCTGGAACTTTTTTTTCTTCCTTCAATATATGTGGGGTATTGTCTCTGGAACTTTTTTTTCTTCCTTCAATATATGTGGGGTATTGTCTCTGGAACTTTTTTTTCTTCCTTCAATATATGTGGGGTATTGTCTCTGGAACTTTTTTTTCTTCCTTCAATATATGTGGGGTATTGTCTCTGGAACTTTTTTTTCTTCCTTCAATATATGTGGGGTATTGTCTCTGGAACTTTTTTTTCTTCCTTCAATATATGTGGGGTATTGTCTCTGGAACTTTTTTTTCTTCCTTCAATATATGTGGGGTATTGTCTCTGGAACTTTTTTTTCTTCCTTCAATATATGTGGGGTATTGTCTCTGGAACTTTTTTTTCTTCCTTCAATATATGTGGGGTATTGTCTCTGGAACTTTTTTTTCTTCCTTCAATATATGTGGGGTATTGTCTCTGGAACTTTTTTTTCTTCCTTCAATATATGTGGGGTATTGTCTCTGGAACTTTTTTTTCTTCCTTCAATATATGTGGGGTATTGTCTCTGGAACTTTTTTTTCTTCCTTCAATATATGTGGGGTATTGTCTCTGGAACTTTTTTTTCTTCCTTCAATATATGTGGGGTATTGTCTCTGGAACTTTTTTTTCTTCCTTCAATATATGTGGGGTATTGTCTCTGGAACTTTTTTTTCTTCCTTCAATATATGTGGGGTATTGTCTCTGGAACTTTTTTTTCTTCCTTCAATATATGTGGGGTATTGTCTCTGGAACTTTTTTTTCTTCCTTCAATATATGTGGGGTATTGTCTCTGGAACTTTTTTTTCTTCCTTCAATATATGTGGGGTATTGTCTCTGGAACTTTTTTTTCTTCCTTCAATATATGTGGGGTATTGTCTCTGGAACTTTTTTTTCTTCCTTCAATATATGTGGGGTATTGTCTCTGGAACTTTTTTTTCTTCCTTCAATATATGTGGGGTATTGTCTCTGGAACTTTTTTTTCTTCCTTCAATATATGTGGGGTATTGTCTCTGGAACTTTTTTTTCTTCCTTCAATATATGTGGGGTATTGTCTCTGGAACTTTTTTTTCTTCCTTCAATATATGTGGGGTATTGTCTCTGGAACTTTTTTTTCTTCCTTCAATATATGTGGGGTATTGTCTCTGGAACTTTTTTTTCTTCCTTCAATATATGTGGGGTATTGTCTCTGGAACTTTTTTTTTCTTCCTTCAATATATGTGGGGTATTGTCTCTGGAACTTTTTTTTTCTTCCTTCAATATATGTGGGGTATTGTCTCTGGAACTTTTTTTTTCTTCCTTCAATATATGTGGGGTATTGTCTCTGGAACTTTTTTTTTCTTCCTTCAATATATGTGGGGTATTGTCTCTGGAACTTTTTTTTTCTTCCTTCAATATATGTGGGGTATTGTCTCTGGAACTTTTTTTTTCTTCCTTCAATATATGTGGGGTATTGTCTCTGGAACTTTTTTTTCTTCCTTCAATATATGTGGGGTATTGTCTCTGGAACTTTTTTTTTCTTCCTTCAATATATGTGGGGTATTGTCTCTGGAACTTTTTTTTCTTCCTTCAATATATGTGGGGTATTGTCTCTGGAACTTTTTTTTCTTCCTTCAATATATGTGGGGTATTGTCTCTGGAACTTTTTTTTCTTCCTTCAATATATGTGGGGTATTGTCTCTGGAACTTTTTTTTCTTCCTTCAATATATGTGGGGTATTGTCTCTGGAACTTTTTTTTCTTCCTTCAATATATGTGGGGTATTGTCTCTGGAACTTTTTTTTCTTCCTTCAATATATGTGGGGTATTGTCTCTGGAACTTTTTTTTCTTCCTTCAATATATGTGGGGTATTGTCTCTGGAACTTTTTTTTCTTCCTTCAATATATGTGGGGTATTGTCTCTGGAACTTTTTTTTTCTTCCTTCAATATATGTGGGGTATTGTCTCTGGAACTTTTTTTTCTTCCTTCAATATATGTGGGGTATTGTCTCTGGAACTTTTTTTTCTTCCTTCAATATATGTGGGGTATTGTCTCTGGAACTTTTTTTTCTTCCTTCAATATATGTGGGGTATTGTCTCTGGAACTTTTTTTTCTTCCTTCAATATATGTGGGGTATTGTCTCTGGAACTTTTTTTTCTTCCTTCAATATATGTGGGGTATTGTCTCTGGAACTTTTTTTTCTTCCTTCAATATATGTGGGGTATTGTCTCTGGAACTTTTTTTTCTTCCTTCAATATATGTGGGGTATTGTCTCTGGAACTTTTTTTTCTTCCTTCAATATATGTGGGGTATTGTCTCTGGAACTTTTTTTTCTTCCTTCAATATATGTGGGGTATTGTCTCTGGAACTTTTTTTTCTTCCTTCAATATATGTGGGGTATTGTCTCTGGAACTTTTTTTTCTTCCTTCAATATATGTGGGGTATTGTCTCTGGAACTTTTTTTTCTTCCTTCAATATATGTGGGGTATTGTCTCTGGAACTTTTTTTTCTTCCTTCAATATATGTGGGGTATTGTCTCTGGAACTTTTTTTTCTTCCTTCAATATATGTGGGGTATTGTCTCTGGAACTTTTTTTTCTTCCTTCAATATATGTGGGGTATTGTCTCTGGAACTTTTTTTTCTTCCTTCAATATATGTGGGGTATTGTCTCTGGAACTTTTTTTTCTTCCTTCAATATATGTGGGGTATTGTCTCTGGAACTTTTTTTTCTTCCTTCAATATATGTGGGGTATTGTCTCTGGAACTTTTTTTTCTTCCTTCAATATATGTGGGGTATTGTCTCTGGAACTTTTTTTTCTTCCTTCAATATATGTGGGGTATTGTCTCTGGAACTTTTTTTTCTTCCTTCAATATATGTGGGGTATTGTCTCTGGAACTTTTTTTTCTTCCTTCAATATATGTGGGGTATTGTCTGTGGAACTTTTTTTTCTTCCTTCAATATATGTGGGGTATTGTCTCTGGAACTTTTTTTTCTTCCTTCAATATATGTGGGGTATTGTCTCTGGAACTTTTTTTTCTTCCTTCAATATATGTGGGGTATTGTCTCTGGAACTTTTTTTTCTTCCTTCAATATATGTGGGGTATTGTCTCTGGAACTTTTTTTCTTCCTTCAATATATGTGGGGTATTGTCTCTGGAACTTTTTTTTCTTCCTTCAATATATGTGGGGTATTGTCTCTGGAACTTTTTTTTCTTCCTTCAATATATGTGGGGTATTGTCTCTGGAACTTTTTTTTTCTTCCTTCAATATATGTGGGGTATTGTCTCTGGAACTTTTTTTTCTTCCTTCAATATATGTGGGGTATTGTCTCTGGAACTTTTTTTTTCTTCCTTCAATATATGTGGGGTATTGTCTCTGGAACTTTTTTTTCTTCCTTCAATATATGTGGGGTATTGTCTCTGGAACTTTTTTTTCTTCCTTCAATATATGTGGGGTATTGTCTCTGGAACTTTTTTTTTCTTCCTTCAATATATGTGGGGTATTGTCTCTGGAACTTTTTTTTCTTCCTTCAATATATGTGGGGTATTGTCTCTGGAACTTTTTTTTTCTTCCTTCAATATATGTGGGGTATTGTCTCTGGAACTTTTTTTTCTTCCTTCAATATATGTGGGGTATTGTCTCTGGAACTTTTTTTTCTTCCTTCAATATATGTGGGGTATTGTCTCTGGAACTTTTTTTTCTTCCTTCAATATATGTGGGGTATTGTCTCTGGAACTTTTTTTTCTTCCTTCAATATATGTGGGGTATTGTCTCTGGAACTTTTTTTTCTTCCTTCAATATATGTGGGGTATTGTCTCTGGAACTTTTTTTTCTTCCTTCAATATATGTGGGGTATTGTCTCTGGAACTTTTTTTTCTTCCTTCAATATATGTGGGGTATTGTCTCTGGAACTTTTTTTTCTTCCTTCAATATATGTGGGGTATTGTCTCTGGAACTTTTTTTTCTTCCTTCAATATATGTGGGGTATTGTCTCTGGAACTTTTTTTTCTTCCTTCAATATATGTGGGGTATTGTCTCTGGAACTTTTTTTTCTTCCTTCAATATATGTGGGGTATTGTCTCTGGAACTTTTTTTTCTTCCTTCAATATATGTGGGGTATTGTCTCTGGAACTTTTTTTTCTTCCTTCAATATATGTGGGGTATTGTCTCTGGAACTTTTTTTTCTTCCTTCAATATATGTGGGGTATTGTCTCTGGAACTTTTTTTTCTTCCTTCAATATATGTGGGGTATTGTCTCTGGAACTTTTTTTTCTTCCTTCAATATATGTGGGGTATTGTCTCTGGAACTTTTTTTTCTTCCTTCAATATATGTGGGGTATTGTCTCTGGAACTTTTTTTTCTTCCTTCAATATATGTGGGGTATTGTCTCTGGAACTTTTTTTTCTTCCTTCAATATATGTGGGGTATTGTCTCTGGAACTTTTTTTTCTTCCTTCAATATATGTGGGGTATTGTCTCTGGAACTTTTTTTTCTTCCTTCAATATATGTGGGGTATTGTCTCTGGAACTTTTTTTTCTTCCTTCAATATATGTGGGGTATTGTTTCTAGAGCTTTATTTTATTTCTACATCATATTTAGGGTATTGTCTTCTAAACTTTCTTTCAAACCTGGAAGGTCACTCCACACTTTGTAGGCTCTTTGTCTATGTGAATGGCTGAATGAGCAACGCCGTGTGGTGGTGAGTTCTCCACTTTAGTGATGATAGACCGCACTGTTAGCTATCTCTTACGACATTCAGTGTACTCTCGGTAGGTCAGTCGTCCTGTTCTCAGCCGGCTTCGTGAAGAACAGAAACTTGACCTTCCCATTTGGTAAACACGCAGACATCTAATTCTAGTGATGGCTGGAACGAATTAACCAGATATACCCTTGCGCCGTATTCCCTTTCCCACTTCCTGTACGGATGATAACACATGTCAAACAAACTCATCGCGCCGGCTTTATGTTTGTCCACGCGACGATGATGATAACAAGTACGATATTGATAAGTTGACGAAGGTCTTTCATTGTTAGCGACAATGATAGTTGAAACCAATAACGTTTCGCACAAAGCTTGCAGATCATAAAGCTCGATATACGGTATATATAATCCACGTCGGTGTATCCACCAGCGTCTGTCATCGAGGCCATGCAGCGGGCTCCAAACAGTTGCAGCAACAGCCATGTAACGACAGATGTCTGTAACAGAGCGTGCCGACGGCTGCGGGGTGTCGCTACAACACGTTTCTTTACTTGTAGTGCTAGCCTGGTACACAATGAGGCTTTAGGTCACGGATAAAACTCATGAGGCTGCAGGGTATCTTTTCAGCACGTTTTCTCACTTCTAGTGTTGGGCTTACACACAATGATACTGCTCGGCTTACACACAATGATACTGCTCGACCCGGCTCAAATTCACGAACCCGTGATAGAAAATAATCAGCTGTGTGCGGCAAGTTTCTATAACATGTTGTTTCCGGTAGCAGCCCTTGAAACTCCAGTAACGGTAATTCCCGATATGTCGGACGACGGTGATATGCAACGTTACGCTTGTGGGTGGGACGGCCTTGACATATCAGGTCACATGGTGTCACTGTTGGTAAAAACGAAAAACCCCAAACGTGTCAATGTCGTTGTTTGTATCATCCTTCCCCTTTCTAGCACACAACGACTGCTGCGGGTGGGAGAGAGGCGGGCGAATCGTGCAGGTCAAAGTTTCCTGAAGCCGAACCGGAAAGGGAGTGACACACTAGAAGTATATTTGGATATAGAAAACGATAATCACTGACGGATGTGTCATTGATTGGAGTCTCACCATGTCATACAAACAAAGACGTTTGAGACACAGTGCACCCTACTGTTAAACTGGAGTTGGCATTTGATCTGATCGGCGTCATGGACGCGAACAAAACCAACAAGAAGTCCATATCTTATCAGTACGACTTAGGACCAAAGAAGCTGCAGGTAATGAGCAGACATCAGTCAGCGAATCGTAGCCGGCTGCTTGCATCAGGGTGAGTGCCATATATCTAACCAAGGCCATATTAACCTTCAAGTAACGGCCCTGAAAACAGTCTGCATTCATGCAGCCTGGATAAGAGATTTTGGATTGAAGAGAGAAGGCAAACCTGATTCTCAAAATGTCATTCTGATATCAGATTTGTTCGGCCGAAAGGCGCAGATATTGCAGCCTCGCTGTAAACTAGGACAGTATGTCAAATCCGTATTTTTCAAAACGATCGCCAAAGAAGAAGAAGAAGAAAAGGAGGTACGGCTTAGGAAAGTCTGAGGAGGGGAAGATGAGTTGTTTTTCTGTCCATGGCCTAAGTGAATTGTGAAGTCTTAGGCAGCAAGAGATGTTGTGTTGCCGCACGTGGAAGGATAGCATGATGCCCCCTGAATCATTTGTGCGCAACCGTCTGCTACAACCAAGTCCAGGTGTGCACTGGATTTGGTTTGGACAACCTTGGTCCCCACATACCACCCAGCACGTGGCTCCAAGTAGCTGCAGCATTCGACTGACAGGTGAGGTTATCAGGAGACACTTCTGCCGTTGGTGCTCCAGGACTTGTCTGCACGTGAAGACTGGCTTCTGCTAGTTCAACGGATAGGAAGATGCTTCTCAGAACGGGATGTGGAGCGCAGGTAGCAGGGGAAGACACTAGAGCGTCTGATTAGCATAGTGACTTAGAAAAGGTACGGAGTTCATTTCCAGTCGACCCGGTCGTAAATGGGTACCTGACTATGGAAGTAAAAGGCAATGATTGTTGTCAGATGAGAGTAAGGTGATGAGAGGGTGGTGATGAGAGGGTGATGATGAGAGGGTGGAGATGAAATGGTTGGGATGAAAAGGTGATGATGATAGTAAGGTGACGGGTGGTGATGAGAGGGTGGGGATGAGAGGGTGGGGATGAGAGGGTGGTGGTGAGAGGGTGGGGATGAGAGGGTGGGGATGAGAGGGTGGTGGTGAGAGTAAGGTGACGGGTGGTGATGAGAGGGTGGGGATGAGAGGGTGGTGGTGAGAGGGTGGGGATGAGAGGGTGGGGATGAGAGGGTGGTGGTGAGAGTAAGGTGACGGGTGGTGATGAGAGGGTGGGGATGAGAGGGTGGTGATGAAAAGGTGATGATGATAGTAAGGTGACGGGTGGTGATGAGAGGGTGATGATGATGAGAGTATGGTGACGGGTGGTGATGAGAGGGTGGGGATGAGAGGGTGGGGATGAGAGGGTGGTGGTGAGAGTAAGGTGACGGGTGGTGATGAGAGGGTGGTGATGAGAGGGTGATGATGATGAGAGTATGGTGACGGGTGGTGATGAGAGGGTGGGGATGAGAGGGTGGGGATGAGAGGGTGGTGGTGAGAGTAAGGTGACGGGTGGTGATGAGAGGGTGGTGATGAGAGGGTGATGATGATGAGAGTATGGTGACGGGTGGTGATGAGAGGGTGGGGATGAGAGGGTGGGGATGAGAGGGTGGTGGTGAGAGTAAGGTGACGGGTGGTGATGAGAGGGTGGGGATGAGAGGGTGGTGATGAAAAGGTGATGATGATAGTAAGGTGACGGGTGGTGATGAGAGGGTGATGATGATGAGAGTAAGCTGACGCGTGGTGATGAGAGTAAAGTGATGGGTGGTGATGAGAGGGTGAGGATCAGAGGGTGGTGATGAGAAGGTGGGGATGAGAGGGTAATGATGAGAGTAAGGTGATGGGTGGTGATGAGAGGGTGAGGATCAGAGGGTGGTGATGAGAAGGTGGTGATGAGAGGGTGGTGATGAGAAAGTGATTATGAGAGGGTGAGGATCAGAGGGTGGTGATGAGAAGGTGGGGATGAGAGGGTAATGATGAGAGTAAGGTGAAGGTGGTGATGAGAGGGTGGTGATGAGAAAGTGATTATGAGAGGGTGAGGATCAGAGGGTGGTGATGAGAAGGTGGGGATGAGAGGGTAATGATGAGAGTAAGGTGAAGGTGGTGATGAGAGGGTGGGGATGAGAGGGTGGGGATGAGAGGGTGAGGATCAGAGGGTGGTGATGAGAAAGTGGTGATGAGAGGGTGAGGATCAGAGGGTGGTGATGAGAAAGTGGTTATGAGAAAGTGGTTATGAGAGTAAGGTGATGGGTGGTGATGAGAGGGTGGGGATGAGAGCGAGGTGATGAGATGGGTGGGTAATAAAAGGGTGACGAAACAATAGATACGGATAACACCGAAGGTGCAGGCAGAAACCTGCTCACAGGCGGCTCAGACCACATCCTAGTTTTTCCTCATTAAACTGGACGCAGTAGCGGAGCTGGTTAGTCCTCTTCGGGTTCCCTCTGCGGAGCTGGGCAGCACATTGCGCAACTGACCAATCCTCTTCAGTATCACTTTGCTCACCTCCAGAGCACGTGGAAGGAGCTAGCAAAGGTGCACTAAACATAGTCCGCTCCTATTTGCCCTGACGTGTTGGGGATTCCACCATTGTGTTTGGACTGAAGAAAGGAGAAGAAGAAACAAATGAAGGGCCTTACCTTCGACACCTGAGAATCAACGAAGAGTTATAGCACAGCACCAATGTTTCATTTTTAAAAATATTTGTAAAAACTCTCGTACGACTTTATCCCCATTGCTGGGGTAGTGGACGGGCTTTTATGCTGAGGGTTACAGGCCCTTCGCCACCTGCCAAGTCGTGTCCTGGCTATTTCTTTATTTCCCCCTCAACAGAAAAACAACTTATTCCTTACATGGAAGTCGATCCAATGCCCTCCTTTTCAACAGGCAGACGTGGAAACCATTAAGGCACTCACTCCTCAATGCAGAACGACGACACATTATGGCGACACTTGTGGACACTACAACGTGGATGTAGTCGTCCTAAGTGAAACACGACAGCGTTAGAGGGACAGATTACGAAAACAGATGGCCAATCATTGTTTTGGAGTGGTAGGAGGCCAGTGTCGGAGTCGCCTTCATATCCCACCTTGTTCGCCGGCTTGTTAAACTCACGTAACCTATCGAGGCCAGTGTCGGAGTCGCCTTCATATTCCACCTTGTTCGCCGGCTTGTTAAACTCACGTAACCTATCGAGGCCAGTGTTGGAGTCGCCTTCATATTCCACCTTGTTCGCCGGCTTGTTAAACTCACGTAACCTATAGAGGCCAGTGTCGGAGAAGGAGACGCCTTCAGATTCCACCTTGTTCGACGGCTTGTTAAACTCACGTAACCTATCGAGGCCAGTGTCGGAGTCGCCTTCAGATTTTACCTTGTTCGCCGGCTTGTTAAACTCGAGTAACCTATCAATGATGAAATAATTACTCTACAGCTTTGCCTTGGTAATAAGTTAAGGGTCAGGATCTGTGACAAAAGTGTGCCGAAGACAACAGTGAAGAACTGGACAACGATGTTTAAAGAAGGACGTGAGTTAACGAAAGATCTTCCGAGACCAGGCCAGGCGCATTTTATTGCGTCAGAAGATGCCATCGCCAAAATTTGTGCATGCAATTTGGATGGACCGTCGTCGGAGCTTCGCCACAATTGTGTCCCCATACACTGCTTGCATTTTGCGATGAATGTCAACTGGTCGACATCCTTCAGCTGTTCGAAACCTGAATCACCGTTCATTGATCAACTCTGGACGGATTATGTATCACACACGCTATGTTTGAACGGTCTGCTGAGGAAACTATGAGTCGGAGGATAATACAATTTTTGCAAACTTGACGGTTGGCACGTGCTGTTTACACCAGAAGTGACGTCATCATGCTCATCTTACGTATGTTTACTTGGTGCAGTTAGGTCCGGTTTAATTTGAACACGCCTCGTACTGATATGACAGGAACCGAAAGATGTCACCACTGTCCACATGTACAAGTACACGGCTAATTATCAATCCTGTGATCACAACAATGTAACCGTCACCAAGTCAATCACTTACAATTTCTGGCTCCAGTTTTCTTCTACTACTTAGTAATTTACCATGGGCAGGTGCAAGTCACACAAAGCTAATGTGGGGTCTCTGGACATTTGTCATGATATTTGCAGCACGCCAAATCCGATAGCAGTATTCTGACTCGTATACGAGTCTTATTACCCTGAACAGGGACTTTGACACTGTCAACAGCGGCGAGCTGTGCATTATGCATTCTGCATTATATCCGCCAGTTCCACGATGGCATAGAAATTGTGTACTGAATTATGAAGAACTCCCAGAATCCTTTCAGACTCATACGGAGTGACATGGCTGAGTTTTTGTTCCAGCACTATCTAGTATGGTAATTGCAGTCACACCTTTCTATACTACACACGAATCTGCTACTGGCGTGCACATGAAATATAGGACGGGCTGGAAGGTAGTCAAATTGGGGTGCTAACAGTCCTTCGCTAAGGTCAAGGATACAACCATCTTAGATCTCCTCCTTTGTTGATGACTGTGCCATTATCTTGATATCAGAACAGGATCGTGCATGAGGTTTCAGCTGCTTGCACTAATTTGTATCTTATAATGAGCACGAAGAAGCCGTAAGTAATGTTGTAAGCTGTTCCCAGGCATCCTTGCAGTGAACCAACCATCACCGTACAGCATCAACGTCGCCAAGCAGCTGAAAGAGTTACCTACCTTGAGATGAGAATACCAGCGGTCCCCAACATGATTGTCAAGACAAGTCCTGCTTTTGGAAGATGGCCAGCAAATGTGGACCGGTAAGGAATCAATGTTCCAATCAGGATCAAAGTGGAGCGTGCTGTGGTGTTAAACATCCTTTTGTACGCATGTACGCTGTGGTGTTAAACACCCTTCTGCACTCATGTACGTTGTGGTACTAACCACCCTTCTGTACGCATGTAAGCTGTGGTGCTAACCACCACCCTTATGTACGCATGTACGCTGTGGTGCTAACCACCACCCTTCTGTATGCACGTGAAACAAATACCATCTCTAGCAGACATGTCAGACAACTCAACCAGTTTTACACCAGCTGTCTTCGCAGACTGTTCAGAATCAGGTGGGAAGATACAGTATACAATTCTGAAGTTGCAGACAGGGCAAAGCTGTCGAGTATCTATTGACTGCTGCAGAGATCTAAAGCCAGATAGACTATGCGCGTTGTTCGCATGCAGATAAGCGCCTCTCAGAGCAGCTGTTGTTTTGTGATCGCGCAACATGCATGCGGGGATCATGGGGGCAGAAGAAATACTACAAAGATTCACTGAAAGTCTGAAGGCACAGAATGTGTAACATCCACCTAGCAATCCACCGATGTGTGTCCCACGCGTGTTGGACATCTCGTGCTAGGATATGACTTAACAGTCAGACACGATGGCAATCACACACAGATCTGATGATGTCGATATCTCTGTTGGCCATGTTCAGCTACTCTTAATATTATTATTATAACTGAGTCTCAGAGTTGTCCGACCTTTCATTTTCCTACAAAGCATGCAAATATGTTCCCACTTTTCTCTCTGTAGATCGCAGACACGAAGGAGTATGAGGAGACAGTTGGAAATTGGCACAGTGCTTTTTCCTTTTCAATGTAGGCACCACCTGAATTTATACATTTCTGCCATCTCTTCGTGAGCTTGAAAAAATCTTCAGAATAAAAAACCTATTTTTCGAACTAAACCAGTTATCACAAGCCATCATGACATCTTCGTCACTGTCAAAATGATTTCCTTTCAGCTGTTTTGTTTTGGAAAAAGAAACAAGTCTGATTGATCTAGATCCGGAGAATATGGTGGGTGTGAAAGAATGCAATCGTGGGCTGTTTGCAGCACAAGCCTTGCTTTATGGGAGGGCGCGTTGTCTTGAAACAAAGGCAGAATATGAATGCGCGCTATCCCTCGTTTTCTGGTCACAGTCTATTTTAGTTTGGTAAGGAGATCTGCATAATATTTGCCCATTAACCGTGTTGCAATGAGGCAGGTATTCTTTCAATATGACACATTTGAAGTCCCAAAAAACAGTCAGCATCACGTTTCTTGCAGATTTCTGTGCTCTTGGCTTGACATGTGTTGGTGAGCCCGGGTTTTCCCACTGTATGCTGGACATTTTGGATTCTGGGTCATAATGATTAACCCAAGTCTCATCTACTGTCACCATGGTCCGCAACATGTTTTTCGACCGACACATTTTGAGCAACTGGCCACAGCATTCAACCCTCGTTTGTTTCTGTTCACATGTCAGCAGACGCGGGGCCCAGTGAGCACACACTTTTCTCATGTTCAGTCTGTTGTGTAAAATTCTAAAAACTACTTTCATTCAGTTTTGCTCTCCTAGATATCTCTGCAATTGTCATTTTCCTTTCCTGGTCAATAATTTTCTTCACTCTTGCAGCATTTTAATGGCTGCACTCTGAGGATGATATTTATGATCTTGGAGGATCAGCAACATGGGAACGGCCACACTTAAACTGCCTACACCAGTTTTTTTATAGAAGCATACGAAGGACATAATTCCTCAAACACTGGTTCCATCTCCCTGTGTATTTCTGTAGGTGTTTTTCCCTGCAACATCAAGAATTTTATCACAGTTCTGATCTCTGATTTCTCCAATGTTCTGACAAACCGATAGAGTAGTAGATCCGGTCAATAAGGTATGTTGCGCCATGCACCATACAGGGTAAACCCGTCAAGGAGAGCAATTCATACCTCTCAAGTCCAGTACAAATTGAATAAGCTACGTATGTGCCAAATTTCAACTTTCTCCACCTACTGTTTCCTAGTCAGGATAACGACTTATGACAAGCCATTTGTAACTTCCAATTTCGCCTCGCATTCTGACTCTCTCTCTCTCTCTCTCTCTCTCTCTCTATCTCTCTCTATATATATATCTCTCTCTCTCTCTCTCGCCATATATATGTACATGTATATTAGTCGACCTGTACTTCTACAAGGGCAGATGCCCCTGTGCAGGTCCGAGCTCTGTTATGAGCTGGATGGAGCCGGGAGAAGGGTTTCTTGGCTCGAGCAGCTTAATACTACGATGCGTTGGAACAAGCGCTTACGGAGGGTGATTAACCGAGGTGTAAATCCATCTTAATAGACTCAAACACTAGACCAAAGTAGACAGGCAGCCTGTTAGGCGCCATCTATGCTGCTCTAAACAAACCACATAACCATGGCCGGTGATATACCATGTCACAGTTAGTCGCCTCTAACGACATGCTCTCTGTGTGGTAGTGGTGCTATTCTTGTCCTTGTCATACACAAAGACCAGGGGACGGCGTGGCCTAGGGGTTAAGTGGCACGGCTCACAACCCGAAGGTGCTGAGTTCGATCCCCATCACAGCACCGGCCGTTACCCCGGGGAAGCAAACCCTTAGAAAATGCAGGAGGAAGCAGACCTTACATAAAATACATGCTGACGTCGGATGCACTGTGCCGACAGGCGCAAAATAAAAACCACAGTGCAACGCAGACCGCCTTAAGGATTAGAGAAATAAGGCGAACGCAAAAAAAACCAAAAAAAAACAAAGACCCAGGCAGACCACATATATACTTAACACCTATTTTGTGACTCATAGTGTGTGTTCGATCATGACCATATAAGGCAGCTTAGCTACATAATACGAACCAGTGGCGCAGCCAACTATACATGACAAGTGATCCATGGTGCAGTCCCAGTTAACCTCAAAGTTCTCAACTTTCCCAACAGAACAGTCCTCTTGTGTTTCAGACATCCACATTTAATGGGCAATACAGAATGTTGATGCCTAAGTGGTTATGCCCCGGTGATGTCCTCTATGCTTGTTCTACAAAACGTAATGTTAGCTTTTACTTTTATCAACTTATTGCTTCTAACTGGTGCAAATCGATCCCGCAAATATTGGTTTTCCTTCAATTTTGCCGCCCTAACCCTATTGTCAGCGGAGTGGAAAAGTGAAGAAACATTGGGCAATTACTCAAGTGACTGATGTTTAGATGCAACATTTCAAAAAACGTTTTTCCCAACAAAAGAAAATATCATTTTAATAAACGTAAATGTATCGAGGCTAATAGCTCTTACTCTGAAGAACGTGCTTGTGTTCTATTTGCTTGTCTTTCATACAGATCTGCTTCGGGTTACGAGTAAAAATTCAGTAGCATGTCTTTTGCAGAACGTCACTTCTTATAACCGCTGACCTGTTTAGCTGCTATACGTTTCTTGGTGGCAGGTTTCTACGTTTGGTTCCCATTGCTTTCAGTACTTGGAGGATCGATTACACCGAGCAAAATAACCCGTGATGCCAAACTGGACAAGATTCGAATCGGGTACGTTGGAATGGAGAAACAGACGTTTTACCCCTCGGCTACACAGCCACAAGACCAACTTTTATTTGGACAGATATTCATTCTTCTTTTTCTTCTTCTTCTTCTTCTTCTTCTTCTTCTTCTTCTTCTTCTTCTTCTTCTTCTTCTTCTTCGTTCGTTCTCAATCTCCCACCACCAAACCCTGAAAGGGTAAGTAGCAGAATGTAGTCCAGAGAACGGGATGCGTTGTGTCGTACTTTACAGCTTGGCTGCGATATTTGCACCTTTCGGCCCAACACTCCGACTTCAGCGATCATTTTTTGAGTACCGCGCTAACATTCCCTCTTCGATCCATTCTCCTTAGCCAGTCTGCTCTGCTGCAGCCTGTTATCCAGGATCACCGCGTGGAGGTGTAGAAGGGTCTTGGCAGCTATGGTTCGCTGGCCCTGACGCTAGCAGTCAGCTGTGGGTCGCTGACCACTACAGCTCATGTGCTGCTCAGCATCTTGATCCCAGATATTCATTTCGAACTCTGAAAAGTTTCACTGTATTTGTTATTTCCTGGAATGTCGGGCTTATACCAATGTAACATTCTTGACTTTGCGATCAATTGCTGCAGCACATTTGATTCACAACTTAGAGCTTTATTGGTGAAATAAAACAGCAAAAGATCATATTAAAAGATTGTATGAAAGTGGCCTAAACAACGAAACCAACATTTCAGCCTGAGGATCTTCACCGGGCAGTGAACAACAACAGCACAGAACAAAGAAAGAAACTTATCTAAACACACGACATACGATTTAATCATTAGTTTTCATCAGTAAAGTCAAGATCCAGTTACAATCCATATTGGGAATATGGGGCTAGACCCATCTTTGTCTTGTCCAGCTAGGGGTGATGTGGTCAACTTACTCCGGCCGTCTTTACTTTCCCGGATTGTTAGTGTACCCACTGTTTTAGGCCAATGCACATTTTGTGGTATAAAAAATCTATCACCAACTTGCTACCGAGCCCTCGATCTTTCTCCTGGGAAGAAAGTGCACTAACCACTGCCCTTCCTAATTAGACTAAAGAGATTGAATAATTGAACAATCAGTGAAGCGTTTCACAACATTTGCTAATTAACATTTATGCTATAGGTAAAGCATACTTTTTAAGTGTTCATTTCTCCAGCCAAGCAACAGCAACGAACGAGCGTACATTCTGTTGCATATTCCAAGTCACCGCATGACGTCCTGCTGATGAATAATGCAACCATAATGTCAACTCTGCAGCCTACAGTGCAGAAGAAACATTTCGTACGTCAACGTGAAGTTAAAGCTGGACCATTAACTGCTCAACCGACATTATAACTGGTATAACATTAAGTCCCGCTAAGGCACGAGATACGGGTAGGTGCATTACAGAATATGGTGTCATTACAGAAGTTCTAGGTTTGGCTCTAATAGCAGGGCCAGAGTGGGTTGTGTTGTATACTGTTAGGGGGGGGGGAGTGGTTAATGAGAGGAGGTGGAGGATTGTGGCGTGTAATGATGTCAACTATAAATGTGGCAGTTATTGTGAACATATAGCTGTAGTGACGTGTGGCAGGTGTGCCAATTCGAAGTGCCATGTTCAAATGATATCTTAACAGTCTACTTGAAATGTATATTTAAAAAAATATTTAATATTTAGAGACAGCGGTCAAAGATATAAAGAATTGATGTGTACGAAATGACTTTACTTGTGACACACTTCTTTAAGCGTTAGGTGAAGACACCGATACCGCTTTGGAGAGGTGTGCATTTGATAACTAGTGTCGGTCTGTGTTTGCTCAAGACTTCTTGACCCAGTGATCTGAAACCAGATCGAATACTCGAATGTGTTCCTTGCACATTTACTCTCCATCGAACTATTGTGAACCGTCTTCCTGACCTCCACCGAAGCCTTGGTTTTTTCTGCGTCATCTTCTCCGAACATCTCGACCTGTTCATTCCAATACTCGTGTCACATGTGCGCCACCTTACCTTCCTTTAACGGATTATAAAATGTCAGTATTTAACTAACAATATTTTAACTAACATTTTGTTTCGCTCTGACTTCTTCATCCTGGTTCTCAGTGATGTTCATGACTACCACAGGCACGTGTGACTTCAACAATGTGTCCATAACAGACCTGGCCCGTACATTTCTCCAGACCTGGCCCCTACATTTCTATAGACCCAGAAGAATCCTTTTTTCACTTTTCCCATCGTAAATCTAATTTGACTGGTAAATCAGGTCGGTCACACAACCTTGACATGTATATATTACAAGCAATGTTCTATAAACATCCCGTTTGGATGGTAATATCATGCAGAATACCCGTTCCGGATTCCCAAGGGGCAACCGATTTACAAGTACACGGTAGGTGGCAGAGGCAGAGAGAGAAACCAAAGACCCTGCTCAAGTCTCGCCCGCTGATCAGGAAAGAGATGGCCTATGCCAACACCAGAACCGACAGCCCAGACCCCTCCAGTACAAGCATGACCACGAGGAGGAGGGGGGGGGGGGGTGGACATTCCAATAGTAAACTGGTGACTTTGTGACGAAGATATACGACTGGTATAAAAAAAAAAACGGTCGTCTACAGACTTTTCTCAGTCTTCGAAACCAGTATAAAGACACTAATTTAAGTTACATAAAGAGGACCATCCAAGATATTGAGAATCTGCTCATTAGATACTCTGAAACTCGCGATATTATTATCAAACCTGCCAACAAGGGAGGAGTGGCGGGGGTATGGTGCACGAACCTATAGGACCATGAAGGATGCCAACAATTATCCAACTCTTCGTTCTCTTCATCGAACAAGGATGATGTTATCAGGGTATACAATGCCAAGACCACACTTACATCCTGGATCTGATTGAGAGCCAGAGCCTCCCACGGAATGCTTCTAGACTTTTCGACAGCCATCGTACCTAGGTCGTAAGCTCGTAGATTTACTGCGTTAGTCCACTGACATCTTCTTCTTCTTCTTCTTCTTCGTTCGTTCTCAATCTCCCACTACCAAACCCTGAAAGGGCTTAAGTAGTAGAATGTAGTCCAGAGAACGGAATGCGTTGTGTCGTAATTTTACAGCTTGGCTGCGATATTTGCACCTTTCGGCCCAACACATCCGACTTCAGCAAGCATTTTTGAGTTGCGGGTTAGCATTCCCTCTTCGATCCCTTCTCCTTAGCCAGTCTGCCCTACTGCAGCCTGTTATCCAGGATCACCGCGTGGAGGTGTAGAAGGGCCTTGGCAGCTATGGTTCGCTGGATCTGATGCTAGCAGTCAGCTATGGGTCGCTGACCACTGCAGCTTATGCGCTGCTCAGCATCTTGATCCCCCTCTGACATCTAATTTCGAGTTGACGTCTTTCCATTAACAAATGTTCCCCTGCTATTTAGACGTTCCAAAGTTGACTATGAATCCTAGAATCTTCTCAAACAGTTCAGAAACCTGTTTATGTTTTCAGTGACTAAATCCACATCTCGATTTACGACAACTGTTTCGAGAGCATCCAACATTTGGCGTACTTTGGCCCAAACCGCAATCTTTACACAAATCTTTAATTTTAACTCAAAAGAGCCCCAAAAAAGCGTATCATCGGATCATATTAAATTGTCTTCACTGTTGATTCTCAGATATTATGATGCCCATTTCTTTAGTGAGATGTTATGGTATGTATATATACAGTTATGAAGTTTGCACAAAAATCGATTACATGAGATAATCAGTTGTTACTATAAGATATCAGTTGTTCCTTTGAGTTTTCTTTTGTTATTGGGGCGGGGGAGGTGGGTTGAAAGGGGGTGGGGTAGTGGAGGGGGGCGGGGTTATTTTGTGGGGGGAGGAGCTAGGGGGAGGGGGGGGGTTTCTTACTTGGCCTCAGATCTTGCTATGTAGCGTCTCGTATGTTTGTAATCTGTATATAAAGATACTTTATAAAGATTATTTGCGTTCCGAATTGTTAATTTTGTTTTCGTCTGTTGCCAATCCTTTTTGTTTTCTGTTTTTGTATTATCCTGCTTTTCTAGTCACATTTATTTTAGCTCTCTGGATTGTTTCTTTAGGGAAGTTCTACCTGTCACCAGTGAACATACTAGACGGACGAGTCTGTGTACCAGGGAACATACTAGACGGACGAGTCTGTGTACCAGTGAACATACTAGACGGACGAGTCTGTGCAAAGGTGAACATACTAGACGGACGAGTCTGTGCACCAGTGAACATACTAGACGGACGAGTCTGTGCAAAGGTGAACATACTAGACGGACGAGTCTGTGCACCAGTGAACATACTAGACGGACGAGTCTGTGCACTAGTGAACATACTAGACGGACGAGTCTGTGCACCAGTGAACATACTAGACGGACGAGTCTGTGTGACTTCTGGCTACATATGGTTTCTGTTTCACCAAAGGACAAAGATCGGGAACCCACGTTCTGCTGGATCAATAACCAACCAACCGACCCACCGACCAACTAGGTTTCACCAATTTTATTTGCAGAATATTTATTTGTGCATATTCTGTTCTGCCATTTTCCGTCACATGTCACATCCAATCATTGATCTGAACAAAAACATATTTTCCCGTCGCATGTCACATCCAATCATTGATTTCTACAGCAACATCATGTTTTTATTGGTTATTATCAGTTCTGTTGTTGGCTGTTCCAGGACGCAGAGATGTCCAAAGTCTGTGTGCGTTGGCATTTGCGTCTTAATTCACCCCAAACAGAGTTCCATGTACTCCCATCGAACGTCACGAACATTCCATGTCGAGTTAAGGAGAGAACTGGTCGATTAGTTTTATTTTAAATAAATTACAGACAGAGCAGAAAAGATGGTTATATATAGTTTTGCGAAGGATTAGGGTTAGGGTTATGGTTAGGTTAGGGTTAGTTAATATGGTTGTTATGACATCGTCTGACAACATGGATAATGCCATGCTGCTGTAGACACTGGTTGTTACTCTCGTTGTCATGGACCAACATTGAGAGATTCAAGAAATGCTAAGAAGGCAGGAATAAGCGGCACGAGAAGCACAAGTTCTCCTAGAATGTAGAACCCCCTAGGAATTAAACAAATTGATTATCGCGTAACGTGACTACCCCAAATTTGAAGCTAAAAATATATATTTCTTTTGTTTGAGATGAATTAAAACGCAAGTACCTGCTCGTTATCTACGATCTCTTGGAAAGTCTGATGTCACATACAAGTCGCATTAGAGGACATGCGTGAGGATAAATGGACATGATAAAGACAGAGATGTACAAAGAGAGAGAGAGAGGGAGGGAGATGGGAGGGGATAAGATGAAAGGTGGGCAAGTAATAGTCGAACAGAGTGTACCACTAGTGCAAGGGACAGCATGAAACAACTTTGAGCTCTATTAGAGCCACCCATCAATGGGGGGGGGGGGGGGGAGGCATTTGGATGCCATGCTGTATTTGCGTCCACGTTCTTCACTGTATAATTCGTCAATCATGTATGCTTGCCATCTATAAGTGAGAAGGTTTCTTATATACAGACCGATCAATCTGACCGGATCGGGAACTTGAGTTAGTCACGTGTAAAATGTTGCAGTCATGGCCTTATTTTGCATTCGTCTTTTTCCTCGATTCCACAAGGCGGTGTGCTTTGCACTTTGTTTTTATTTTGCGCCTGTCGGCCCAGTGCATCCTACTTTGGCATGCATTTTATGTAAGGGTCTGCTTTCTCCTGCATTTGTTAAGGGTTTGCTTCCCCGGGGTAACGGTCGGTGCGAACTCAGCACCTTCGTGTTGTGAGTCGTGTCACTTAACCACTAGCCCACGCCGTCTCCATGACCTCTGACATAACCTGACTGGTGGTCTCGTGTGGCAGGGGGTTTGCACGTCTGGCCTGCTATGAGCCTTACAGGCGATGTTGGAGAATGACAAACCGTAAGTCGGAAAATTGTATTATTAAACAAAACGCACGCACACACAACATAATGTAAAGATGACTATACAATAGGAGTAGCAGCTGCTAAATAAGACGGTGATCTGCTCTGCTGTTGTCACTCACCTTTTATGAATCCGTCAGTGTACAATTGTCAGGGCAGACGACTTCCGTGCTAAGGGCAACAGCCAATAGATTTGCGACTACTCGCGACCCAACTCATCTCCACGTGCTCAAGGCAGCAGGGGCGGCCACTCACAACAAGACCCGTCATTACAAGAGGGAGGGAACACAAACCGACGACGACTTGTGATAATTAATCTTGTGTACTGTCGTGCATCACCTGCGACCACTACTGTGTGCATTTTTAAGTCGATAAGTCTTTCTACCTCGCTCTGTCTCTTACTCTCTAGTTCTTCTCTCACACTCTATTCTTCCTCTATTCACTCTCTTGTGTTTGTCTCTCCTCCTACTTTCTCTCTTTCTCTAGTTCCTGTCTTCTTCTGTTCACTCTCTTATATATCCTGTTCTTCTCTTTTCTGTTTCTTTCTTCTGTCTCGTCGTCTCACTCTCTCTGTCTCTCTAGTTATTTTCATATTATGCTTAATGGCTTATGTATATTGCACTTCTTTCTCGTTTATGTTTCGTTCTTCTGTCTAGTCTCTCTGTCAATCTATGTACCCTCTCTTGATCTATATGTATCTACCGTTTCTTTAATCTGTATTTTACATTTCTAGTCCTTGCCTCTTTCTCTCTCTCTCTCTCTCTCTCTCTTTCTTTCTCTCTAGTTCTTTTCTTCTTCTGTTCATTCACTTGTGTATCTTGCCTTTCTGTCTCTGTTCTGTTTGTCTTCTGTTTCGTCTCTTTCAATCTCTCTTTTATATCTCATACTCTTGAATCTTTCAGCCATTTTCTGTTCACTTGTTCTTCATTATCTCTTCTGTTTCTCATCTTTCTCTGTGTGATATCTCTTTCGCTCTCTCTCTTTCTCTCCTTCACTCTAGTCCGTGCATTTTTTATTGCTCTTTGCTTTCTATCTGTCGTTACTCTCTTAATTCTCTCTTCTGTGTTCTATCTCTTCTCTCTCCAACTCCCTCTGTTTTGTTTCGTCTCCCTCTCTTTCTCTCTCTCTCTCTTTCTCTCTTCCCTCTCTCTTCTCTTTTTCCCCATCTCTCTCTCTCTTTATTCTGTCAATATCGCCTGCCTCTTTCTTTCTCTATATGCCTCTTCTCTCTTCATGGCTATCTCAATCTCTCTTTCTCTCTCTCTCTCTCTCTCTCTCTCTCTCTCTCTCTCTCTCCTCTCTCTTATGTCCAAGGCTATCTTCCTGTTTCCAGACAAATTGTCAATTAATGCCAAGGCTATCTTCCCATTGTGCTTTAGTTAAAGTTTCTCTCGCACATGTTGATGAACATTTTTAATTATTTGCATTCCTAACTATGAGTTCGATCTTAGCACATAATGTCTTGTAGAGGATCTTTGATTCTTGTGATGGTGCTCTCTCTCTCTCTCTCTCTCTCTCTCTCTCCCTCTCTCTCTCTCTCTCTCTCTCTCCTCTCTCTCTCTCTCTCTCTCCCTCTCTCTCTCTCTCTCTCTCTCTCTCTCTCGAGGTCTGTTCTTGCTTCATTTCTTTCAGATATGACAGCTTGCATTTCTTTAGTGTAGAATGGTTTGTATGACTTCCTGCTGCCCCTTGGGATGCTTGGGATGCTGCATTCAGAATAGCTCTTGTTACCCCATTATTGAGCCTTTCTGCTCTGCTGCTATCAATATAACCAAGCAGGTAGTCAGATAAAACAGAACATACTGGCTACACAAAAAACGATGCCTATTACCAGTTGAACAGAAGAGAGCATGTCGTGGTCTTCAGACTGCGCACAGGCCACAATAGACTTAGGTACCACCTATTCAACAAATTGAAGATAGGTGGTACTGACGAATGCTCGTGTGGTACCGGGAAAATGACCGCTGAACATTTGCTGCAAAATTGCCCGACATACGAGGATCAGAGAAAGCAGATGCGGCCATCACCAGTGGCAACACTAGACAAGCTCTATGGCAGTGTCGACAGCCTCAGGATGACCGCTGCTTTTTTCGAAAAAATAAAGGTTGACGTCTGACAGCGTACGAAGAGGAAGAAGAGGAAGATACATTTTGGAATAGTCTCCAGTCTGCTTTACCAAAGTTCCAGCGAGTTTTCTGTTTGTAGCATGCTTTACTGGGGATGGTTATGGAGGTGAGGGTTGATTATGGTGGTGAGGGTTGGTTATGGTGGTGAGGGTCGGTTATGGTGGTGAGGGTTGGTTATGGTGGTGAGGGTTGGTTATGGTGGTGAGGGTTGGTTATGGTGGTGAGGGTCGGTTATGGGGGTGAGGGTTGGTTAAGGTGGTGAGGGTTGGTTATGGTGGTGAGGGTCGGTTATGGTGGTGAGGGTTGGTTATGGTGGTGAGGGTTGGTTATGGTGGTGAGGGTCGGTTATGGTGGTGAGGGTTGGTTATGGTGGTGAGGGTTGGTTATGGTGGTGAGGGTTGGTTATGGTGGTGAGGATTGGTTATGGTGGTGAGGGTTGGTTATGGTGGTGAGGGTTGGTTATGGTGGTGAGGGTCGGTTATGGTGGTGAGGGTTGGTTATGGTGGTGAGGGTTGGTTATGGTGGTGAGGGTTGGTTATGGTGGTGAGGGTTGGTTATGGTGGTGAGGATTGGTTATGGTGGTGAGGGTTGGTTATGGGGGTGAGGATTGGCCTGTGATCACTTCCAATGTCATCAAGAACTTGCAGGCTGCAAGAGTCTATCAGATCAGAGGAGCAGATCGTCAAGTCAGGTCGACTGAGAGAGAGAGGTCGGCCCTGTGCAGGAGGCTATCAGATCAGAGGAGCAGGTCGTCAAGTCAGGTCGACTGAGAGAGAGGTGGGCTCTGTGCAGCAGCGTTGGGGTAGAGTGCATTCTGCTATACAAACAAGTTGGCTGCATCGCAGAGCTTCTCAATGAATCTTCCTGTTCTGTTATGGTCAGTGTAACCCCAACGAGGTAAGTGCCAATTGAAGTCTCCTGCAAGGAGGGTTTCATACAGATCTGCAGGTTGCAGGTCGTCTGGATGGGGGAGGGGTGTGGGGGGATGTATATGTTGTATGTAGTATATTTTGATCCAGTGTGCCGGATATTGATTATCTGTATGTCTGTGGAATGGGTTGCTATATGTGTGACACATCCCTGAATGTCATTTCGGATATAGGTAACTATGCCAATGCAGTCGGTGCACTCACAGGCATAGCTAGTGTATCCTGTCAGGCTCAGGTCGGTGTACTCACAGGCATAGCTAGTGTATCCTGTCAAGCTTAGGTCGGTGCACTCACAGGCATAGCTAGTGTATCCTGTCAGGCTCAGGTCAATGTCCTTGTTTAGAGTTTCTTGCAGAAGAGCCACATGAACCCTGTCCAAAACCTGGCCAGCTCAAGCTTCGAACTCAGACCACAAATATATTTAACTGTAGAATATTCTCAGGCCACAAATATTTAACTGTAGAACATTCTCAGGCCACAAATATTTAACTGTAGAACATTCTCAGGCCACAAATATTTAACTGTAGAACATTAAATAAAACCTTTTTATCTTGTTTTTGCTACCTCCTAGGTGTTAGTATGTTTATGTTTGTTTCCAGTAATCAATTTTTCACCTATTGCTGCCACAGTAATCCGCGTTTCACCTATTGCTGCCTGGTCACCCACTGTCAGGCGTGGACCTTGGTGACCGAGGAGTCGTCCAAGCTCGTTTGTAAAACGTGTTCTAACGTAAAAATTATCACAACACTGAAAGACAATTTTCTGGTCAATGAATTCTATCTGAAATCTTGGAATGCCATTCTTCTAACCGAACTCCTGACACAACAGTGACACGGATTTGATCGTCACAACAGTGACACGGATTTGATCGTCACAACAGTGACACGGATTTGATCGTCAGCTCTATGTGAAGTATAGGGCTCCAATATCAGCTGACATCGTTTCACGAAGCTTGAATTATAACATTTGTAGTTATGGTTTCAACGGCAATGATTTCTAGATCCATGAACAACCCTCTATAGCTGGATTGGAAGATTACAGTGGCGCTATTCTTTAATCCAAGATACCACTCGGGTGGATGTAAACGTAGACATCATGTATCAGCCGTTGAACCGTAGAAAGTCTTGAGAGCGAATGTTTTTCCTTTGGCAGCATATGGCAAATCATGTACGATTTCCTAAACTTCTAGACAAAGAATCGAGAACTTCGAGTCACAATGTTACATAAAGATCCTCAGAATACACTGAACGGATAAAAAGACAAATATAGACATTCGGCAAAAGTTGAGCATAGAGGATGACGGGTTTATCAATCCATTTTGTCCAGAAAATGTAAATACTATGGTCACATCAAGTAACACAACGGTCTTAAGAGAACAGCGAAGGACGGTATGGTGCCAGGCAAAAGAGGAAGGGGTAGACCAAGATGACAATGGCACAAAGATATCCAGGAATGCCTGAGTATGACAGTGGCGGAGGTGGAGTGTTGACAAGGGAAAGAGACTGTGATGGGAGCGACGTCCTATAAAGGACAAGCTACATGATGATGATGAACAGTAACCCAATATTTGAAGCCAACCCTACTATTGACACAACTATGACATATATTTGCTTGTGTGTAGAACCGCAACTTTATTTCCCCATTTTCCATTCGGAACTGAACCTGGTGGTCATACGATTATATGTTCAACTCTGTCTCCACTCTACAATTCTGAAGCTAACACAAAAACAAATCAATATATTTTATAACACGTTAGACTATGGCTGCCCCCAGTTCCTCCATCACAACCACGTGAACAAGGAATCCCACACGACAGCCATGAGGCCCGAAGCCATCAATTCGCGCAACCAATTTCCTGCTCCCATATTAATAAATGAGAAAGGCCACTAGCTCTGTGCTTGTAGCGCGTGCTTTTTCTAATCACCATCCGCTCGTACCAAGATACCACCCCAGGCCTTGAAGCTGCAAATTGTGAGAGGGGTGGGGGGGGGGGCGTGCCGTTGTCGGACAGGTCTTGTGACGTTAGTCAAAAAATAGTCCGTACATGTGCCAACAAAGGTCAGACATTAATTCTAAGCAGCCACATCAGTTTTAACCAAGTTCTCCCGTTGTACAGCTATCGTCTCTTAAATCTGGTTGTCAATGCAACATGATATGAAACTCGGGGAGAGACAAATCACAGAAACATATCTCAGAATTTGTCTACCCTCAACGAATAACCATTGCTCTCGCTTGAGTTCAAATGCGTTGTAAAATTTGTTTTGTTTAATAAAATGGTCAACTTGTCCTACCATGCACATCACATACTAACATAATACAACACTTGTTAAACCGCTGTCACATACTAACATAATACAACACTTGTTAAACCGCTGTCACATACTAACATAATATAACACTTGTTAAACCGCTATCACACATTAACATATAATATAACATTTGTTAAACCGCTGTCACACACTAACATATAATATAACATTTGTTAAACCGCTGTCACACACTAACATATAATATAACATGTGTTAAACCGCCGTCACACACTAACAGCACAGTCAAAGGTGTAACGTTTGCTAGACCACTGTTTACTCGATGACCCGTAGACCCGATGACCTGTTGACCCGATGACCCGTTGACCCGCTCCCAGCGGCGGCTGTTAGGCTGAGTGTCCCAACTTCCTCTCCAAAGTCCTCTATTTGGGTTATAGAGGTCCAGTGGGTAATGTGGATGTTGTAGTAATGTGCAGTGGAGTGCAGTGGAGAGCAGCGGAAAGCAGTGGAGAGATGTGGAGTGCAGTGAAACTGCAGTGAAGTGTATTGAAGTGTAGTGGATTGTAGTGAAGTGCAGTGAAGTGAAGTGCAGTGAAGTACAGTAGAGTATAGTTGAGTGTAGTGGAAAATAATGATGTGCAGTGGAGTGCAGTGGAGTCTCATCAGTGCATTGGTGATGTACTCTTCTTCGCTCTTGTCCCGCCTCGAGGATGCTAGACAGCTGACGACCGACGTGCTCCAACGGGATCCTTTTTTGTGAGCTAGTAACCAATATCTTGTTTCAGTAAACAGCTGCAGCGCACGTCAATGATAACTGTGGTCTGTCGGAGTCGTGGAGATCATGGCCGACCATGGGTCACGAGAGAGAGGTCTGGATGTAACATTTCTTCAATCATGTTCATGCACATGCAATACACCTAAGCCACGGACTTCACATGTAACATTTCTGTTACATGCTAAACACGAGCACTTAAATAAGTAACTTGTTTCAAATTTGTGTAAATCCCTTCAACATTTAGCATTCGGGCACACCCTAGTCGACCCAGATATATAGTGATTTAATTTCTAAATGTGTACTTTACCTACGGTTAGACAAAAAATAGGCTGTGAGGAAGATTCCCCCCCCCCCCCCTTCCCAGACACACAAGAGCTGTGGCAGTATAACGAAGTCGCTAACACTTCATCCCGGACGACAGATTCTGCTATGTGACTTTAAAAAAAATACTCCCTTTCATCACACAGTTAAATATCTAGTGTTTGTTCAGCCATGTTAAGGCACTCTGTTTCTTCTTTCTCCTTCAACGTTCCCCCTGGTAAAGGCGGTGTAATCCCGGGCACTTTTCTGGCGGCCTCCGGCATTTATCAGTCATTGAATTCCTCTCCAATTTCTGAACGCCATCGTCTTATCTGAAGTATTGACTTATCCATGAAATATATTTACTGAACCGTGTCCCAATCTTTCTTCATCATCTTCTTTGTCTTCTTCTTCCTCTTCCTTTTCTCCTCTTCTTCTGCGTTCGTTCTCAATCTCCCGCTACCGAGCCATGAACAGGGCCTTGCAAGTAGCAGGATGTAGTTAGGAGAACGAAATGCGTTGTGTCGCTAGTTTACAGCTTGACTGCTATATTTGCACTTTTCGGTCCGACACATCAGTCTCCAACCAGCTCGATCGTCCTGACAAGAATGTTGTGACGTTTTGTCATAGTTTACAGCGAGATTACGATATCTGAGCCGTTCGACCCAACATATCCAATTTCAGCTGCCTTTGTAGGTGCCTGGTTGCCTTTCAACTGCGAATGCTATTCTCTTTGCCAGACTACACTAGTGCAAGCTACACCACCAGACTATACACGCTACATCACTAGACTACACTAGTGAAAGCTACATCACTAGACTACACTAGTGCACGCTACATCACTAGACCACACTAGTGCAAGCTACATCACTAGACTAAACTAGTGCACGCTACATCACTAGACTTCACTAGTGCAAGCTACATCACTAAACTACACTAGTGCACGCTACATCACCAGACTACACTAATGCAAGCTACATCACTAGACTACACTAGTGCAAACTACATCACTAGACTACACAAGCTACACCACTAGACGACACTAGTGAACGCTACATCACTAGACTACACTAGTGCAAGCTACATCACTAGACTACACAAGCTGCATCACCAGACCACACTAGTGCAAGCTACATCACTAGACTACACTAGTGTAAGCTACATCACTAGACGACACTAGTGAAAGCTACATCACTAGAATACACTAGTGCAAGCTACATCACCAGACTACACTAGTGCAAGCTACATCACTAGACTACACCACTAGTGAAAGCTACATCACTAGACTACACAAGCTACACCACTAGACGACACTAGTGCACGCTACATCACCAGCCTACACTAGTGCACGCTACATCACCAGACTACAATAGTGCAAGCTACACCACTAGACGACACTAGTGCAAGCTACATCACTAGACGACACTAGTGAAAGCTACATCACTAGACGACACTAGTGCAAGCTACACCACTAGCCGACACTAGTGAAAGCTACATCACTAGTCTACACTAGTGCAAGCTACATCACTAGACTACACTAGTGCAAGCTACACCACTAGGCTACACTAGTGCAAGCTACATCACTAGGCTACACTAGTGCAACCTACACCACTAGACTACACTAGCTACACCACTAAACTACACTAGTGCAAGCTACATCCCCAGACTATACAAGCTACATCACCAGGCTACACAAGCTACATCCTCAGACTACACAAGCTACATCACGAGGCTACACAAGCTACATCACCAGGCTACACAAGCTACACCACTAGACTACACTAGTGCAAGCTACATCACCAGGCTACACTAGCTACATCACCAGGCTACACAAGCTACATCACCAGGCCACACAAGCTACATCACCAGGCCACACAAGCTACATCACCAGGCTACACAAGCTACATCACCAGGCCACACAAGCTACATCACCAGGCTACATCAATAGGCTACACAAGCTACATCACCAGGCTACACTAGCTACATCACCAGGCTACACAAGATACATCACCAGGCTACACAAGCTACATCAATAGGCTACACAAGCTATATCACCAGGCTACACAAGCTACATCACCAGGCTACACAAGCTACATCAAGACAAAAACCGTCTGCTGATGTCGCCATCTTGCAATGGGCAGCTAACTCTATAGGAGACGCTGGCTACTGTCGTCTCATTCACTGAGCTGCATCTTCGTTTCTGTCGCTAAGATAGTTGCGCGTCTTTGTGAATGACTCATTTGTTAGCGCCAGATCCTACTTCTACAGTTTATTTCTCTCCATCCAAGTCTTCTACACATCATCGCGTCCACGGTTATACTAGGGCCAGTTTTTTCAGTAGTAAGGGCTTGTTAGGAAAACCGATTGGCCTAGACTCTAAGAAGGCGTCAAAACTATTTTAAGTCTCTTGACAGTGTCTTTGATTACCTCAATAATGTTTTTATTTAATGATTTATCATTTTCCTCCCGATCTGACTTGTAACTTTTATCAGGCCTCTCATATAAACACGTTACACATATTCTTACTTACCAACTTTCAGCTCGTACTTTCCTAATATTAAAATTCTCAATGGCGAAATGATATCTGGTGAGGCAGATATTTCGAAGAGACGAGTAGAAGATCTCAGTGAAATACTCTATGAAAATAGAGACAAAATAATGAATGCCCCAAAATCGTCCAATCAGAAGTGGAGAAAGCAGTACAAATAATGGGCCCCTGTAAAACTGCAGGCCCAGACAATATTAAAGAAGGAAATAAAAACACATTAGAGGACTTTGACACAAACACAATTACGGAACTGTGTACTAGCACGACCAAGTTGCCCCTAACAGATTACACAGAAACGAACTAAAGATAAGATCACGAAGAGCAGTTTGGCTTTCGAATGTGGAGAAGCAGTACTTGATAAGAGAAACCTGACAAAACAAATATCTTAGGATTATCTATATGTGTTGCATGGACTATAGTAAAGCGTTTGACAGAGTTTTATAGACTATAGTAAAGCATTTAACAGAGTTTTATAAACCAAAGCATTTGACAGAGTTTTATAGGCTAAAGTAAAGCATTTGACAGAGTTGTATAAACTAAAGCGTTTGACAGAGTTTCACAGACTATAGTAAAGCATTTGTCAGATTATCATGGACTAAGTAAACTATTTGACAGTCCAGCATGATTAGCTAAGTGCCTCCATGAAATGTATCTAGATGGTAAAGCTATTAGACTACTCAATATTTGGAACAGTAAACGGCAGTGAGATCTGGAAAGAATGACTCACCAAATATTCATATAAAAAGAAATGAGATACACGGGTGTGTGTTGTCGCATTGTCTGTTTAATATCTAAACAGAAAGTATTTTCAGAGAAATTGGAGGGAAGCCATGGCTAAACGTCAATGGAAGAATATTCTAGAATTTGGCATGTACTGGTGACACGGTATTGTTAGCTAAAAGTGAGCAAGAGTTGAGGGAACTGGGGGAGACGGTCAACAACAGAAGTCAAGGATTTGGATTGGACATTAATTTTAGGAAAAAGAAAAAGTAGAATTTGGAGTGGACATTAACTTTAAGAAAATCTCAAAGACTAGGATAATTTGCAAAACAGACACGAAGGCCACAGTAACTATCATAATAAGCGGGGAGATACTGAAACAAGTGAACGGTTACTTGTACGTGAGACAGATAATAACACGTGATTGGTTGGTATATAAACACAACAAGCCAATCATCTGTTTGTCTGCACAATCGATTGCAAGTATGCACAGAAACGGACCACTTCACTCAAAGGTAGAAGAGGCGTGTCTAAGAAGTAGAAGAGAAGGCCAGTGAGCAAGGGTTGTAAAGAAAATAAGAGAAATGACCACAAACACATTTATCAACATGACAAACACATTTATCAACATGACAAACACATTTATCAACATGACAAACACATTTATCAACATGATAAATATATTGACATCCAAGCAAATAAACAAATAATCAGAGTCATCGACTGTTATATATTTTCATCATTACTGAACGGCGTAAACAAACAGCTGGAGGACAACATAGAGGACATTGACATGTGGACACACAGACGGTCCCATCTCGTTGACAGAACATCAAACAAATGAAGAACTCTTGGTGAGATTATAATTGGGAAGAGAAATGCTGAAAGACAACCATTGTCCTATGTTCTGGACGTCGGTGTGACATATTAGAGAGTTTGTCCTTCGCTGCAAAGGGTCCGGTCTCCATTCCCGCTCTTGACATTATTCAGCTGTAAAGGGTCCGGTCTCCATTCCCGCTCTTGACATTATTCAGATGTAAAGTGAGACCTGGCTTGTGGTCAAGATCGGCAAAACGGTGAACACCGGAACTGGTATCCTTGCCTGGGTAAACACTGATTTTATACACATAATTAGCTAACACTTTATCCCTGATAACATATGCTACTTTAGGACTACTGTTACTTACCGCATTACTCTCTTACTGACTCGTTTTCTCTCTTCCCCTCTCTATCTCTATCGTTTTATTTATCATATTATCTATCCCTTTCATTTGTTTTTGCAGTATCTATATTTCTCTCTTACATCTCTCTCTCCCTATCTGTCTGTCTCTCTCTCTCTTCCCCTCTTCCTCTCCCTTTATTTCTCTTTCGTCTCTCTTTCTCCATATCTTTCATTGATCAATGGAAAATGGTGGAGACAGGGGAAATAATCCCCTGGTGGAAAGTTAATCTCTGACCCGCCAGCTAGCGGCCCCTTCAGGAGTGATAAAAGTTGGTATCTAAATGGCATCAAATACGTATCCATCGACCACTCGGACCCGCTGGTGTCAAGCATCTCGGTGATGGGTGGTGTTGTCAGTGCTGACCAGGAAGGGGATGAGTAGTCGGCTGATGGTAGCGATGAGATGTGACGTGGCTGTGAAGAGGTGAATACAAGCAGTGCTAGTGATGGGAAGTAAGAGATGAGAAGACGGTCCAGGGTTTTAGCGAAGGAGATCAGATGCCGGAAATCGGTGAAGACGATCAGGAAATGTATTTCTAAAAGTCAAAAACGTCATTCATCCTTTTCGTTGCCGGTTTGTGGAGCACAGACTACAGCTGTTTCCGTGTGCAGATAAAAACAGACTAACACGTATTGTCAACTACAGTAAAACTTCAGTTTATTGTTACCATGGAAACCAATACAATATGCATAACGTTAGATATTAGAAAATATGTTTTTAGTCAGAGAGTGGTGAATGCTTGGAATGCATTGCCACAGGAAGTATTGGAAGCTAGAAGAATTAATGCATTTAAGAATAGATTGGATGTGCATAGCTTTTAGAGCAAAACAATCTAAATGAAACTGGTTGTACACAGACTCCGCAGAGTCTTCTAAGCCAGTATAGAGACAGTAAGTTAGGTTTATTAAGTTAAGTTGCGTTTGTGTACGTGGATGAACTGTATAGTATAGTCAATACGATCACAACACAAGGACCATGGGACTCAACAGCCTTTTAGTTGAGCCTTTATTCAAGTTACTAATTTTATACGTCTGAACTGTAGGTCAAATATACATAGAAATGTTCATCTATTGAGAAACTATACTATTCTGTATATTTCGTCAGTCATAACTTGATATAAGTCATTGTTGTCATATGTCCTGTCCCCCACCGTAGCAGAGCCACCTCTGCTCATCGACCTGTCTCTCACCCCACCCCCCCCCCCGCAGTAACAGAGCCACCTCTGCTCATCGACCTGTCTTCCGCCCCCCCCCCCCACAGTAACAGAGCCACCTCTGCTCATCGACTGTCTCCCTCCCCCTCCCCTCCCCCCGGCCCACAGTAACAGAGCTACCTCTGCTCATCGACCTGCCCCCCCCCCGCCCCACAGTAATAGAGCCACCTCTGCTCATCGACCTGTCTCCCGCCCCCCCTCCCCCCACGGTAACAGAGCCACCTCTGCTCATCGACCTGTCTCCCCCCCACCCCCACAGTAACAGAGCCACCTCTGCTCGTCGACCTGTCTCCCCTCCCCCCACAGTAACAGAGCCATCTCTGCACATCGACCTGTCTCCCGCCCCCCCCCCCCCCGTAACAGAGCCACCTTTGCTCGTCGACCTGTCCCCCAACCCCAACCACAGTAACAGAGCCATCTTTGCTCATCGACCTGTCTCCCACCCCCCCCCCCCCCCCCAAGTAACAAAGCCACCTTTGCTCATCGACCTGTCTCCCACCCCCCACCCCCCAAACAGTAACAGAGCCGCCTCTGCTCGTCGACCTGTCTCTTCCCCCCCTCCCCCCCCCCCCCCAACAGTAACATTAGCCACCTCTGCTCATCGACCTGTAGAGCCACCTCTGCTCATCGACCTGTCTTCCCGCCTTACAGTTTTATATTAGCGACTTTTCATACCATTTTATTCCCTGAGATTGGTGCAATCGTCCATTGATGAAAGCCTGTATCTTTTTAGTTGTGCATTTCTTTGTTCCTGACGCCACAGAGCCATACGATAGAGGGGTACGACATTGTATTTGAAGATCTGTATTTTTGTGGCAGACTTATTTCTTTCGATTTCCAGAAATTTACATAACGCAATAAAAGCCTCTTTGCCTTCTGTAGTATTCTTAATTTGAAATCTATCAGTACCTCCGATCTTGTTGGACCGAAAGGTTCAAATATCGCATTCAAGCTGTAAACTACGACACAACGCATTCCGTTCTCTGGACTACATTCTGCTACTTAAGTCCTTTCAGTGTTTGGTAGTGGGAGATTGAGAATGAACGAAGCCAATCCAAGCCATATTCTTTGTGAACACTCAGCTTAATTTGAAGAACCATTCAGTCAGCAGATTTATTTTTATTTTGCATTTGGTTGTAGTTATGAAACATAAGAGCCAATTCATCAGCCACGCCCAGATCACCATTTGGTTGTAGTTATGAGACATAAGAGCCAATTCATCAGCCACGCCCAGATCACCATTTGGTTGTAGTTATGAGACATAAGAGCCAATTCATCAGCCACGCCCAGATTACCATTTGGTTGTAGTCATGAGACATAAGAGCCAATTCATCAGCCACGCCCAGATCACCATTTGGTTTTAGTTATGAGACATAAGAGCCAATTCATCAGCCACGACCAGATCATCATTATTTGGTAAGCAAAAGCCATGTTCTCATAATCCAGTCACCAGCTAGTGGAAAGAGGAATGGTGGTAAGAGCCAGCTCTGTCTCACCCCAGTCCTTATCTCATTGGTCTCCGAAAGCTCGTCTCCTTGTAGAACTCTAGTTTTCTTAATTATGTTTGGGAAAATCAGGGGCGCTCAGTAGTGCCTGAGCAATTTCCAAAGTGATTACCTGTCTATCAAATGTCTTCTCATAATTTACGAATCCGATATAACATTATGCATTCCAGTCTACACCATGTTGAACAATTCATCGTTGTACATTTATCTGGTTAACATTGAATCTATTTTGTCAAAACCTGCCTGCTCGTGTCACAACTATTTACCTATGACCTCTTTCAGTCATTCTAAAATAATCCAGTTCAATCTGCTACCCCTATAATTTAGGCTCCGTTGCAGATCCCTCGTTTTCCAGTAGTTGAATTACTTAGTATGTCTTCCAGTCTGCTGCTGTTTTCTGTGTATAAAACTGTATAACTAGGTTGACGTTTTAATGTCTGTTTTGATTTTTCTACTGAGACACCATCTAGTTCATTGAGTTTACTATCTTTCAGAAGTTAAATAGCTTCCCAGATTTCTATTCTAGTTGGCTTCATACAATTAACCGATTGAATTTCTGAAGGATATTCTGGAACTGGTCAATTTAATACTTCCTGAAAATGTTATGCCCATATCCTCACATGTTCTTTGTGTTGCTAAGCAAATCTTCCAACATCTTTAATAATCAATTTTCTTGCATACCTTTTCCTGTCAGTGTTTTCATTTATCCATCATTCTTCTTTGTCATTGGTCCTGAATAGGATGTATGTGGCAATATGTCGTAGATTACAGCAAGGCTGCAGTACCTGCACTGTTTGGTGCAATACATCCGATTTCCGCACATTTTAGGGACTGGTTTTACCTTCCCTTTTCTATCCTTAATCTCTTAGCTAGGCAGCATGGTTGCAGTCTGTTTTCAGGGCCATCACTTAGAGGTGGAATAGGGTATTGGTCAGTTATGGATCACTGACCTTGATACAAGCAAAGCAGCCAGTTATGGATCACTGGCTGCTGTCAGCTTTCTTTTTCATTGCTGAATCTTTGGTTCTGTCCATCCCTTATGGTGTACACAATGACAAAAAGGACAGTATTTTAGCAATTAAAGATTTGTTATTGTCAAAAATGGTCCTTGTACTTACTGAGGCTAATTATCTATAGATTGAATATTTCCTATCTCACTCTCATTGTTTTGATGCTTTGATAAAAATTATATGTGATGCAGTATATAAATTTACTACTTGCTCTCTATATTTTGTCCATGAATCTTATTTTCCAATTTTCAATGTGTTGTTTTTTGCTGTCTGTTGCAGCTTGTCTGTAAATTTTGTAAACTTCCTTGGTTTTTTTATTTCTGTCATTTTTGACAACATTTTTCTATTCTTGAATAGAACTTTTGACTTTTCCATTCCACCATCTCGTGTGTTTCTTGCACTTTCTTGTTAGTATGAATCCTATTTGGGACGCCTGGTTTGTGTTATTCCATCTATGCCACATGAGAATTTAACTTCTACAGTGTTGATAGAAAGCGTTGCTGAATATTTAGTAATGTTCTGCAGATAGGTTAAGAACTTGCCCGTACAATGCTCCTGTTAGCTTCCGAGCCATACATTTTCTAATTTGGATGACCTTTTATAAACTGTTTATCGCTTTAGAAAACACGCCCTGGAGTCTAAAACTCTTTGAATTTCACATTAATTCACACTGTTCTAACCAAATTTATGCAACGTGTGTCGCCATGATGGATTCAAATTCAAAAATTTTTAAAACCAAAACGCTAGTTTCAAAACTTTAACACTGCTAGATTGGTATGTAGCAAATGTTTGTGTACATGACAATGAGTAATGGCATAACTGAGGAAATATTGGTATGAAACAATTATGTTCGAATTCATTGTGGGAAATATTTTTCTAAAATGGAAATGTCCAAGATTCCAAGCAGAATGTAATTGTTCTTTGCATCAGAGTAGCTGATATACAGCTCACCAGCATGTGTTGATTCCACACTGCTTCAAACAGGATACATGCACCAAAGTCGACCTGTTTTTATGCGTCGTCTAGGTTTAAAGCAACTGCGACTGTTTTCTGATTACACCTGAAGTCTTCATATTCATAAGCAAATATCCCAGCTTTATCCCTGGTCTTCTTAGTTTGTCCAAAACTACCAGGTGTGTCAGGTAGAACGTGTTGATGAGACGCCCATTATGTTTCTGGTGACTATCTTTTCAAGATCTTAATGACTCGTTCCTCAGTGTTGCTGCAGGTCCCAACTTCATTTTCAGCGGACCCTGTCTTGAGCGACGGAAGTCCAATGCGTGGTAAGTTCTCCTCCAGATGCATCTCGGATGTTGAAGCGTACAGGAAGGGAGTCTTATCAACACATCGGAGGTATTCCCTGCAGTCTCTTCTTACCTCGAGAGTACCAGGCTGCAGTTGCTGTGCTCCATCGACCATCGTTTTGTCGTAACATGTAGCTTGTTCATCTATGTTTTGCCTTGTCTGCATGGATTACCGCATCATTCACCAGGGACAATCGTGTTATGTCAGAATTGTGGAGATCTTGCATTCGTTGGTTCCGAAGAGTGATTCCGACCAAGCGTATCTCAAACGAGACCTGGGCCACCCTCAATATCTTTTCGAGATACCTGGTGTAAATGTTCTCTGGAGTGATTATTTTATAGTTACTGAGTAGCGTGTGGTATTTGTCAGGTTTTAGGAGTGAGTGGAAAGAGCTTTAAAAGCTGTCTTTCTGAATGTCTCCAAACCAACACCATTATCTTTCAAAATTCCTTGCTGTGTTTGTTGTTGCCGTGCTATTTTCAGAGAAATATCTGTTAGCCATTAGTTATGACCATCTAACATAAAGTAGGCAACAAAAATACGTGTTTAAACAAATGGGCAGTGGGAATGTGACAATGTTAGTCAAATAATGTCCCAGAGATATATAACAGGACCTACTTTTAAACAGCCTGATCTTATTCTCCTTGGAGAATGCTGTCAAGTTCCATTTGGGGTGAAGAGAGTTGAAAGCAAATATGGTATTGTTGATCCTGTCGTTAACACCTTGGTCTGTTCCTTCGTCTTTATCAATGCTAATTCCTAGGTATGCCAACATAGTGCACTTATTCAATTATCTGTCCACTGGTCTTTATGGGGTCTCTGTGTTTCTTATTTATTTCCTTTATTGTGTTCACACTAACCTGCAATGTCCCTTCTCCTTCATGTTAGTATGTGCCTCTTTCCGTGTATGCCTTGATGCATATGTGACAGCATATATATGTATGTAAAGTTTTACTGGTTACTAAATATCCATTTCATTCTTGTTTTTCTTACCTGTGTTGTTTGTCACATCCTGGATTTATAACCACAAAAAAATATTTCTGAAACACAGCAGACATTCCTGTCTGGCAGCAGCTTGACCTATAAATGAGTTTAACAATTTTAATATTTGGATTAATCTACATAAAACGTTTAGGTAACAGGATATTGATAACAAATGCAGACGAAGAAGATGACCACATATTCTTTCTCTTGTCCTCGTATGTCGGGAAATTTAGCAGCAGATGTTCAGGGGTCATTGTTCCAGTATCGTAGATGATGTTCAGGGGTCATTGTTCCAGTATCGTAGATGATGTTCAGGGGTCATTGTTCCAGTATCGTAGATGATGTTCAGGGGTCATTGTTCCAGTATCGTAGATGATGTTCAGGGGTCATTGTTCCAGTATCGTAGATGATGTTCAGGGGTCATTGTTCCAGTATCGTAGATGATGTTCAGGGGTCATTGTTCCAGTATCGTAGATGATGTTCAGGGGTCATTGTTCCAGTATCGTAGATGATATTCAGGGGTCATTGTTCCAGTATCGTAGATGATGTTCAGGGGTCATTGTTCCAGTATCGTAGATGATGTTTAGGGGTCATTGTTCCAGTATCGTAGATGATGTTCAAGGGTCATTGTTCCAGTATCGTAGATGATGTTCAGGGGTCATTGTTCCAGTATCGTAGATGATGTTCAGGGGTCATTGTTCCAGTATCGTAGATGATGTTCAGGGGTCATTGTTCCAGTATCGTAGATGATGTTCTGGGGTCATTGTTCCAGTATCGTAGATGATGTTCAGGGGTCATTGTTCCAGTATCGTAGATGATGTTCAGGGGTCATTGTTCCAGTATCGTAGATGATGTTCAGGGGTCATTGTTCCAGTATCGTAGATGATGTTCAGGGGTCATTGTTCCAGTATCGTAGATGATGTTCAGGGGTCATTGTTCCAGTATCGTAGATGATGTTCAGGGGTCATTGTTCCAGTATCGTAAATGATGTTCAGGGGTCATTGTTCCAGTATCGTAGATGATGTTCAGGGGTCATTGTTCCAGTATCGTAGATGATGTTCAGGGGTCATTGTTGCAGTATCGTAGATGATGTTCAGGGGTCATTGTTGCAGTATCGTAGATGATGTTCAGGGGTCATTGTTCCAGTATCGTAGATGCATTCTTTAGCAGCACCTGTCTTAAATTTATTGAATAGAAAGTACATCAGTCTGTTGTGGCCCTTGCGGATCCTGAATAGAAAGTACTTCAGTCTGTTGTGGCCCTTGCGGATCCTGAATAGATAGTACATCAGTCTGTTGTGGACCTTGCGGATCCTGAATAGATAGTACTTCAGTCTGTTGTGGCCTTTGCGGATCCTGAATAGAAAGTACATCAGTCTGTTGTGGCCTTTGCGGATCCTGAATACCACCAGCTGCTCTCTGCTTTTCAACTGCTAATAAGAATAATCTTTTTTTGTGTAGCCAGTGTGCTTTGTTTCCCATGTGTCTATGTAATTAGCTATGAAACTGGCTGGAACGGTATCTAAGCATGTCTCTTCATTTCGCAAACAACAACAACACCATGTTTATGCCCCATAAAATATTCGGCAGAAGACTTTCATGTATCATATTGTGCCCCAGCCAAGGCATTGTTTGTTCTTGTATCATTTGCAATAAATGTCTTTGTTCGCCTACCTCACTGAGGACATTATCATTGGATCTCCCTGTTGTCCAACCCAATCTTTTTCATCCTACTGCAGCACCCCATTTCAAGCGCTTCCAAACTATTTTTCTTGCTAGTACATGTTCTAGTCCCACAATGCAATTAGCGCATGCGTAGTGATTATTCTTTTCTTCCGTTTTATCCCAATGATATTTGAGGTTAGCAACATCTGTTCTTCTCTTGAAAGTCTATTTTGTCAATGCAGTTCATGTTCCAAATTTCGGTCTCATTTGGGGCTTCTTATGTTATGTTTTAAGATTAACGAACGCCTGAAGAATGGCAAATATTCGTTTTTTAATGCAATCAGTTACGTTTTTTTATAACGCTAATATGCATAGATGTAAAGCCTTTTTAGAAAGTAGACACATCTGGTTCTATGTAATGTTAGTTGTATTTTCGTGTACTTCTTCTTTCTTCTTTTATCTTGTGTCCTGCTTGTGTCTTTCAGCGTCAGGTTGTGAAAAGGTTTTTTGAACGGGCCCTAGTATGTGCTTCGTACACGGGGATCTTTACTGCTTCTGTTATTTCTGCTATCCACCGTTTGCGTGGTCGGTCCTTGGCTTTGTATCCATTTTATATGTATAGCAATGCTTTCTGAAGAATATTATTTGGTGTTTGACGTGGCCGATACATTTGGTTTACTGTCTCTTGATGAGGTCTAGCACTGTTTATAGTGGTTTTAAAAATCCATTGTAACGTGTTTACATTGTAATATCGGGGACATTTTCCAAATGATTTTACTTGTGTTGTTAAATCTGTGTTGGATTTCAATGTCTTCTTTACCATCTGCTGAGATTATGTTTCCCGGATACCTGCAATTTCTCATCTGTTTTATTTCTTGATTTTGCATGAATTTGATAAAGAGTAAAGGAGATAGTACACAACCTTACATTACGCCTGTCCCAATTCAACATTTTTCTGAATTTTCCTGCGTTTGATCTCACTGTACATTGGCTATTCAAGACTTTCAGTGTCAAATGTTTTGTTTTTACTCTATATCGTTCTAATGTTGTCTACAGTTGGTATATATTCACTCGATCGAATGCCTTATCGTGGTCCACGAAAGCAGCATGCAATGTCTGGTCGTAGTCTATTGTTTTCTCAGCTAGTTGTCTGGTCGTAGTCTATTGTTTTCTCCGCTAATTGTCTGATCGTACTCTATTGTTTTCTCCGCTAGTTGTCTGATCGTACTCTATTGTTTTCTCCGCTAGTTGTCTGATTGTACTCTATTGTTTTCTCCGCTAGTTGTCTGATCGTACTCTATTGTTTTCTCCGCTAGTTGTCTGATCGTACTCTATTGTTTTCTCCGCTAGTTGTCTGATCGTACTCTATTGTTTTCTCCGCTAGTTGTCTGAGTGGGAAGATTGTAATTGTACAGCTCATTTTTCCTAAATACCATTAGTGCTTCGCTAAGTTACGGTTCTATGATTGGGCGTAGTAATTTGTCCAGTATTTCACAGAATTTCTTTCCAGCATGGCTAAGCAATGCTATTCCTCTATTCGTGTACTAAACTTGACAATTTTAAATAAAATTAGCAACGTATGCCAAAAGGGTACCTTATAACAATTTAAATATTGCGTAACTGGTTGTATACAGACTCTGCAGGGTCTTCTAAACCAGTATAAAGACGTTAAGTTAAGTAATATCCTCCAACGACCAACAATGCACTCTTCGTAGCTACAATCTTTAGTAAGGCGGAAAATGCATTTGTTCAATTGCGTGTGCAATTGTGGAAAATAAAATAAAAAGTAGAGGTTGTTCCGGTTGTGACCCACAATGATAGAAATTACAGAAATGTCAAATATAAAAATGACCAAATCTGCCACGTAATTTCCTATTCTACTGAAATTAATTATATAGATTCTGATTTAGCCAAGATTTCGTTGTTTCTTATGTATTTTCTTTGTTATTGAACACTTCTTCTTCCTTGTTAATCAACGATTTGGTCTAACTAGTTATATGTCTATAATTATTTTTTAAATATTAGCTTAAACATATACTCTTAGTTATCGTTTTAGCTGACTTTCACCTTCCTCTGGACTTGCTTTCACAGATAGCATTTCGTGTTCAAACATCCCGAACAAGGATGTGTCCGACCGAAAGCTGCAAATATCGCAATCAAGCTGTAAACTATGACACAACACATTCCGTTCTTCGGACTACATACGGCTACTTACAAGGCCCTGTTCATGTCATTGTAGCGAGAGATTGAGAACGAGAGAAGAAGAAGCGGATGAGCAAAGAAGAAGGGGAAGAAAAAGAAAAAGAATGTGTGTTCAATATATCTCTTTACTAGAATGTACTGTGTCTTGTATGGTAAATAATGTTTCAAGGATCTTCCCAAACTGCAGCAAATATCCAGTAAATCTCAATCATGACTGTGACTGCATCAGACATGTCTTGAAAGGAACTGAGAACAGATCAGCAGTGTGTACTATCAGCGAGCTGCAGAAACTAAAAAAAATTAATAAATTCACAATCTTATGGAAGAGAATAAGCAAAAATATTTATGTCCGGAGTGCACATCTATCGATCCATAAATACATATCTCAGATTTCGATAACAATAAAGCATGATTGTTATTTGGCGACATACATTAACAATAAATTGAGGACAAAAAGAGTGTCAGCGTAAAAAATACAGGAAACAGTCTCATCATTGCTAGGAACACAAGAAACAGTCTAGTCATTGCTAGGAACACAAGAAACAGTCTCATCATTGCTAGGAACACAAGAAACAGTCTAGTCATTGCTAGAAACACAAGAAACAGTCTAGTCATTGCTAGAAACACAAGAAACAGTTTAGTCATTGCTAGGAACACAAGAAACAGTCTAGTCATTGCTAGGAACACAATAAACATTCTAGTTATTGTTAGAAACCCAAGAAAAACTCTAGGCATTACTAGGAACACAAGATACATTCTAGGCATTGCTAGAAACACAAGAACAACTCTAGTCATTGCTAGGAACACAAGTTAAACTCTAGGCATTGCTAGAAACACAAGAAACAGTCTAGTCATTGCTAGGAACACAAGAAACACTCTAGTCATTGCCAGGAAGACAAAAACACTCTAGTCATTGCTAGGAACACAATGTAAACTCTAGGCATTGCTAGAAACACAAGAAACACTCTAGTCATTGCTAGGAACGCAAGAAACACTAGTCAATGTTAGGAACACAAAAAATCACTCTAGCCATTGCAAGAAACACAAGAAAAACTCCAATGAACAACGAAAACACAAGAAACACTCTAGTCACTAGACACACAAAATACTAGTTTCAAGAAAAAATACTAGTTTCAAGAAAAAAAAAGCAAGTATTTTCCAGAAGTTTGTTTACTGCTGAAGGAGAGACTATCACATAAACAATCGATTATTTGACTTGTACTGATCGTGATCTGACAAAATGAGGAAGAAGTCCAGAGAGTTTCATGAAATATGTTAGAAATAGATTTGAGAGAAATATAGATCATCATGTTTAGAATAGCATTACAGACCAGATTTGGAAAAGATCTGAGAGAATCACAGACCAGGTGTGGGAGAATATCACAGACCAAGTTTGTGAGAAGTTATGAGAGACTCACAGACCAGGTATGGAAGCGAGTCACAGATTATGTGTGTGAGATAATCACAGACCAAGTTTGTGAGAAGTTATGAGAGACTCACAGACCAGGTATGGAAGCGAGTCACAGATTATGTGTGTGAGATAATCACAGACCAAGTTTGTGAGAAGTTATGAGAGACTCACAGACCAGGTATGGAAGCGAGTCACAGATTATGTGTGTGAGATAATCACAGACCAAGTTTGTGAGAAGTTATGAGAGACTCACAGACCAGGTATGGAAGCGAGTCACAGATTATGTGTGTGAGATAATCACAGACCAAGTTTGTGAGAAGTTATGAGAGACTCACAGACCAGGTATGGAAGCGAGTCACAGATTATGTGTGTGAGATAATCACAGACCAAGTTTGTGAGAAGTTATGAGAGACTCACAGACCAGGTATGGAAGCGAGTCACAGATTATGTGTGTGAGATAATCACAGACCAAGTTTGTGAGAAGTTATGAGAGACTCACAGACCAGGTATGGAAGCGAGTCACAGATTATGTGTGTGAGATAATCACAGACCAAGTTTGTGAGAAGTTATGAGAGACTCACAGACCAGGTATGGAAGCGAGTCACAGATTATGTGTGTGAGATAATCACAGACCAAGTTTGTGAGAAGTTATGAGAGACTCACAGACCAGGTATGGAAGCGAGTCACAGATTATGTGTGTGAGATAATCACAGACCAAGTTTGTGAGAAGTTATGAGAGACTCACAGACCAGGTATGGAAGCGAGTCACAGATTATGTGTGTGAGATAATCACAGACCAAGTTTGTGAGAAGTTATGAGAGACTCACAGACCAGGTATGGAAGCGAGTCACAGATTATGTGTGTGAGATAATCACAGACCAAGTTTGTGAGAAGTTATGAGAGACTCACAGACCAGGTATGGAAGCGAGTCACAGATTATGTGTGTGAGATAATCACAGACCAAGTTTGTGAGAAGTTATGAGAGACTCACAGACCAGGTATGGAAGCGAGTCACAGATTATGTGTGTGAGATAATCACAGACCATGTTTGTGAGAAGTTATGAGAGACTCACAGACCAGGTATGGAAGCGAGTCACAGATTATGTGTGTGAGATAATCACAGACCAAGTTTGTGAGAAGTTATGAGAGACTCACAGACCAGGTATGGAAGCGAGTCACAGATTATGTGTGTGAGATAATCACAGACCAAGTTTGTGAGAAGTTATGAGAGACTCACAGACCAGGTATGGAAGCGAGTCACAGATTATGTGTGTGAGATAACCACAGACCAAGTTTGTGAGAAGTTATGAGAGACTCACAGACCAGGTATGGAAGCGAGTCACAGATTATGTGTGTGAGATAATCACAGACCAAGTTTGTGAGAAGTTATGAGAGACTCACAGACCAGGTATGGAAGCGAGTCACAGATTATGTGTGTGAGATAATCACAGACCAAGTTTGTGAGAAGTTATGAGAGACTCACAGACCAGGTATGGAAGCGAGTCACAGATTATGTGTGTGAGATAATCACAGACCAAGTTTGTGAGAAGTTATGAGAGACTCACAGACCAGGTATCGAAGCGAGTCACAGATTATGTGTGTGAGATAATCACAGACCAAGTTTGTGAGAAGTTATGAGAGACTCACAGACCAGGTATGGAAGCGAGTCACAGATTATGTGTGTGAGATAATCACAGACCATGTTTGTGAGAAGTTATGAGAGACTCACAGACCAGGTATGGAAGCGAGTCACAGATTATGTGTGTGAGATAATCACAGACCAAGTTTGTGAGAAGTTATGAGAGACTCACAGACCAGGTATGGAAGCGAGTCACAGATTATGTGTGTGAGATAATCACAGACCAAGTTTGTGAGAAGTTATGAGAGACTCACAGACCAGGTATGGAAGCGAGTCACAGATTATGTGTGTGAGATAATCACAGACCAAGTTTGTGAGAAGTTATGAGAGACTCACAGACCAGGTATGGAAGCGAGTCACAGATTATGTGTGTGAGATAATCACAGACCAAGTTTGTGAGAAGTTATGATAGACTCACAGACCAGGTATGGAAGCGAGTCACAGATTATGTGTGTGAGATAATCACAGACCAAGTTTGTGAGAAGTTATGAGAGACTCACAGACCAGGTATGGAAGCGAGTCACAGATTATGTGTGTGAGATAATCCCAGACCAAGTTTGTGAGAAGTTATGAGAGACTCACAGACCAGGTATGGAATCGAGTCACAGATTATGTGTGTGAGATAATCACAGACCAAGTTTGTGAGAAGTTATGAGAGACTCACAGACCAGGTATGGAAGCGAGTCACAGATTATGTGTGTGAGATAATCACAGACCAAGTTTGTGAGAAGTTATGAGAGACTCACAGACCAGGTATGGAAGCGAGTCACAGATTATGTGTGTGAGATAATCACAGACCAAGTTTGTGAGAAGTTATGAGAGACTCACAGACCAGGTATGGAAGCGAGTCACAGATTATGTGTGTGAGATAATCACAGACCATGTTTGTGAGAAGTTATGAGAGACTCACAGACCAGGTATGGAAGCGAGTCACAGATTATGTGTGTGAGATAATCACAGACCAAGTTTGTGAGAAGTTATGAGAGACTCACAGACCAGGTATGGAAGCGAGTCACAGATTATGTGTGTGAGATAATCACAGACCAAGTTTGTGAGAAGTTATGAGAGACTCACAGACCAGGTATGGAAGCGAGTCACAGATTATGTGTGTGAGATAATCACAGACCAAGTTTGTGAGAAGTTATGAGAGACTCACAGACCAGGTATGGAAGCGAGTCACAGATTATGTGTGTGAGATAATCACAGACCAAGTTTGTGAGAAGTTATGAGAGACTCACAGACCAGGTATGGAAGCGAGTCACAGATTATGTGTGTGAGATAATCACAGACCAAGTTTGTGAGAAGTTATGAGAGACTCACAGACCAGGTATGGAAGCGAGTCACAGATTATGTGTGTGAGATAATCACAGACCAAGTTTGTGAGAAGTTATGAGAGAATGACATACCAGATCTGGAGAAGTTCTGAGAGAACCATAGACCAGATCTGGAGAAGATCTGAGAGAATCACAGACCAGGTTTGTGAGAGAATCACAGATTAGGTGTGGGAGAGAATCACAGATTATGTGTGTGAGAGAATCACAGATTAGATGTGTGAGAGCATCACAGATTAGATGTGTGAGAGCATCACATATTACGTGTGTGAGAAAATCACAGATTAGGTGTGTGAGAGAATCACAGAATAGCTGTGTGGAGAGAATCACATATTAGGTGGGTGAGAGAATCACAGAATAGATGTGTTGAGAGAATCACAGATTAGGTGTGTGAGAGAATCACAGACCAGATTTGAAGAAGATCTGAAAGAATCACACAGCTGATTAGCATCTCAAGTGTTTATTGTTTTCATACACATAAATTTATATACATGTATAGCACAACAATTTCAAATTTGAAAACAGGATTAATCTATGTACATTCAAAACGTTTGTTCGTGTACCAGGGAGACTGTTCTGTCTCGGCGTACCTTCATCCATCTGTCAACATCCTTGCACACTTATGTCATTCTTTATATGTTCATAAACATCTTTCAGCAAAATGCATTTATCTTTCTTTACTCACACGTGCTTGTTAGATACACACGCATACATGCACATACATGCATACACGCACCCATATACATATATATCCATTCACACACACATGAATACCCACACTCACACGTGTTTTATATACACATATACAGGCATACGCACATGCATACGCGTACACACACACACATATATATATATTTAAATACCCTCACCCACGTATGTATGTGCTTTCGTGTCCACACAAACACGTAATGTGCATCCACACACATAACAGCCTCTGACCAGACCGTTCACAAGATGTGGAACATCTGGGCAAAGGTCTCACTCCTAAATAGAAATAAAGTCAAAAATCCGCCAGGATCGTAGTTATAATGGTTGTGTACGGCTCTGTTCCGGCATGTCCATACCATGTACCGAAATTCGGCTAAAATCGTTAATAATTTGTTTTGTGTTTCAGTGTCTGTTCGTGGTATTGTGTGAAGCATTATAGGTCTGTACATGTCTACTTGTGTTTGTGTATGTTTATTTATTATTCGTTTAATCTACTAAAGGGTTGATCTAACTACTTTACACAACATAAATAAATGTGTGTCTGTTTTTTGGGCGTTTGTCTTGCATAATTTACATTTTAGGTATTTACTTTTTTTTAGTGTATTTGAATACTGATTAGCATCTCAAGCCGTAAAATGGATGAGCATGCCACTAATCTCCAGTCTAACACAGCTGGGCCTCATTTACTCATCTTATAAAAGTGACAGGGAGGGGGTCATGTGATCAACCAAATCCTGACTATTTATTTCTTACTCTCTGGTTTTTGTCCGTTCCGATCATAGGCCTAAAACTGAACATCCCCCCCCCCACCCCCTTTCCAGTCTCTAATCACTTGCCACAGAAGCCCTTAAATTTAACCTAACATGATATATAAATTGAAACAACAACACCTCCCCCCCCCCCCCCTCTAATTGTATCTATGGCCCATTTCCCAGCCTTACTTTCTCGCACACTTCTTCTTCCCACAATGTTATTCTTGACTTTGCAACATAAGTGCCTGGTCCGCTATTAAGTTTGTAATCCCCTAAACACATCATTACACTCGACTTGATCAACGAGATATTAAAGATCACAAAACTCCCGTCGGAAATACCTCAGATATGATCCCACCCTAACCCCTCTTCGATCCATAAAAAAAAATGATAGACTTCTCTTCTAGTTCCTCGCCTGACAGTCTAACAGGTGTGTCGCGTGCTCGCTCATGTCAAGTAAACAGTGGCAAATAATTGCTTATTAATGGTTGTCTACCCAGATTAGGCTCCCTTAATCGTTCGGTAGGTGTGGGGTACGGCTGAGGAGGTAGGTAAACCTAGACCGTATTCAAATAACGCCCAGTGAACGTGATGGTTTTAAAAAAAAACTAATATTCCTGGTGTGAATATTTGAATGAAAAACATTGCTGGCTCTCACAACAAATTAAATATACCCAGAAGTCTCATCATCAACCAGAGTGGTAGAGAGTTCGCTTTCCGCTTTTTAATCAATACGTTCCAATCGATCTGGCTTTAGGTTGAGTACCTGGTTTTCTGTGAAAGAAAGAAAGGCGCCGATGAAAAGAACTGTTTGGCCCACTTCATCAAAGACTGAAACATAGTATAGATACGCTTGTGGGCTGGTTGGCCCATCTCATTAAAGGCTGAGACATAGTACAGTGACGCGTGCGGGCTGGTTGGCCCATACCATCAAAGGCTGAGACATAGTACAATGACGCGTGCGGGCTGGTTGGCCCATACCATCAAAGGCTGAGACATAGTACAGCGACGCTTGTAAGCTTAAAGGCTAGGGTCACGGTCAGATTCTGGAAAAAAGACAGAAAACATACAGACCACATAGAGACATCATACTGACAACATAGAGACATCATACAGACCACATAGAGACATCATACAGACCACATAGAGACATCATACAGACCACATAGAGACATCATACAGACCACATAGAGACATCATACAGACCACATAGAGACATCATACAGACCACATAGAGACATCATACAGACCACATAGAGACATCATACAGACCACATAGAGACATCATACAGACCACATAGAGACATCATACAGACCACATAGAGACATCATACAGACCACATAGAGACATCATACAGACCACATAGAGACATCATACAGACCACATAGAGACATCATACAGACCACATAGAGACATCATACAGACCACATAGAGACATCATACTGACAACATACAGATAAAATGATGACAAAATCCAGACAACATGCTGACAATATGATGGCAACAAACTTATGACATACTCACAACATACTGACCATTTACGGGCAAAATGCCAACAACGTATACTGACAACATATACTGACGACACATACTGATGACATGTACTGGCCACATATACTGACAAAATGTAGACAACATACTGACAACAAACTTACAATATTCTGGAAGAGTCCCTGTATCCTTAGTTACCGCCAGTCGTCTGGACTGATCGTCGTGCCACTGGTCCAAAGTAGCTCAAGACGAGGGAGTGAGGTCGGTGATCAGCGCAGTTTTTGAAAACAAAACAAACGAGGACAAAATGCAGTCGAATCAAGGATACCATACTAAGACTCCTTGCAACCAGAAGACGACCCAAAGTCAATGGAATAATATAGTCGAACTGTGTGAAATAAACAAGATGATTAGAATATTATGAACAACATAAGCTAAACAAATGTGATTAAAGTGGCAGAGACAAGAGAGGGCATGATCAAATGTCGAAGAGACCTTGACCAGTCACAAATACTTCTGACGACTCTAAAAAAACCGGATGGTACTTCTTCTTCCTCTTCGTACGCTGTTAGAAGTCAACTTGAATTTTTTCGAAGAAAGCAGCTGCCATCCTGAGGCTGTCGACACTGCCATATAGCTTGTCTAGTGTTGGCACTGGTGATGGCCACATGTGCTTTCTCTGGTCGTCGTATGTCGGGCACATTTGCAGCAGATGTTCAGCGGTCATTTTCCCTGTACCACAGGTGCATTCGTCAGTGCCACCTATCTTCAGTTTACACCGGATGTTACAACTTTGAGGGACAACAAAAATAGAGGAGGAATGTTGGAGGTTCTACACTGACCTCTTCGCATCCAATGCAGTAATCTATGAACGGCCATTCACCTCATGTTATATGTCAGCACCGGAGATACTAACGTCAGAAACAATAAATGCGATCAAGCATCTACAAACAGGAAAAGCCCCAGAACTGGCTGGAGTCACTGTAGATGTTATTCTTGCTGGAGAGGAAAAACTGGCAAGTGAGTTGATGATTCAGTTTAATAAATGTTTAAATGAAGATAAAATCCCTAATCAATGGTACATTTCCAAAATAAAACTAATTAATAAAGAAAAAAGGATACAAAAGACCGTGCGAACTACCGCCCCGATATGTTTGCTATCATCCCTGTACAAACTTGTCACGAGAGTAGTTATGGACAGACTAGAAAAACAACTTGATGAGAATCAGTCAGGAGAGCAGGTGGGATTTAGGAAGGGCTACTCCACCATTGACCACCTCCACACTCTCCACCAGCTAATAGAGAGGGCTACTCCACCATTGACCACCTCCACACTCTCCACCGGCTAATGGAGAGGGCTACTCCACCATTGACCACCTCCACACTCTCCACCGGCTAATGGAGAGGGCTACTCCACCATTGACCACCTCCACACTCTCCACCGGCTAATGGAGAGGACTACTCCACCATTGACCACCTCCACATTCTCCACCAGCTAATGGAGAGGGCTACTCCACCATTGACTACCTCCACACTCTCCACCGGCTAATGGAGAGGGCTACTCCACCATTGACCACCTCCACACTCTCCACCAGCTGATGGAGAGGGCTACTCCACCATTGACCACCTCCACCAGCTAATGGAGAGGGCTACTCCACAATTGACCACCTCTACACTCTCCACCGGCTATTGGAGAGGGCTACTCCACCATTGACCACATCCACCAGCTAATAGAGAGGGCTACTCCTCCATTGACCACCTCCACACTCTCCACCGGCTAATGGAGAGGGCTACTCCACCATTGACCACCTCCACACTCTCCACCGGCTAATGGAGAGGGCTACTCCACCATTGACTACCTCCACCAGCTAATGGAAAGGGCTACTCCACAATTGACCACCTCTACACTCTCCACCAGCTAATGGAGAGGGCTACTCCACCATTGACCACCTCCACCAGCTAATGGAGAGGGCTACTCCACAATTGACCACCTCTACACTCTCCACCAGCTAATGGAGAGGGCTACTCCACCATTGACCACCTCCACCAGCTAATGGAGAGGGCTACTCCACAATTGACCACCTCTACATTCTCCACCGGCTATTGGAGAGGGCTACTCCACCATTGACCACATCCACCAGCTAATAAAGAGGGCTACTCCTCCATTGACCACCTCCACACTCTCCACCGGCTAATGGAGAGGGCTACTCCACCATTGACCACCTCCACACTCTCCACCGGCTAATGGAGAGGGCTACTCCACCATTGACCACCTCCACACTCTCCACCAGCTGATGGAGAGGGCTACTCCACCATTGACCACCTCCACCAGCTAATAGAGAGGGCTACTCCACCATTGACCACCTCCACACTCTCCACCGGCTAATGGAGAGGGCTACTCCACCATTGACCACCTCCACACTCTCCACCAGCTGATGGAGAGGGCTACTCCACCATTGACTACCTCCACCAGCTAATGGAGAGGGCTACTCCACAATTGACCACCTCGACACTCTCCACCAGCTGATGGAGAGGGCTACTCCACCATTGACTACCTCCACCAGCTAATGGAGAGGGCTACTCCACCATTGACCACCTCCACACTCTCCACCAGCTAATGGAGAGGGCTACTCCACCATTGACCACCTCCACACTCTCCACCGGCTAATGGAGAGGGCTACTCCACCATTGACCACCTCCACATTCTCCACCAGCTAATGGAGAGGGCTACTCCACCATTGACTACCTCCACACTCTCCACCGGCTAATGGAGAGGGCTACTCCACCATTGACCACCTCCACACTCTCCACCAGCTGATGGAGAGGGCTACTCCATCATTGACAACCTCCACCAGCTAATGGAGAGGGCTACTCCACAATTGACCACCTCTACACTCTCCACCGGCTATTGGAGAGGGCTACTCCACCATTGACCACATCCACCAGCTAATAGAGAGGGCTACTCCACCATTGACCACCTCCACACTCTCCACCGGCTAATGGAGAGGGCTACTCCACCATTGACCACCTCCACCAGCTAATGGAGAGGACATGGGAAGTGTGTATTCCCTGTGCCTACTGTTCGTGGACTAAGAAAAAGCCTTCGATAGAATTGAAGTGACTGCAGTCACAAATGCCTCACAAAATCAATGCATTGAGGAACAACATGCGCGGCTTATAGCAGACATTAACGAAGGCTGCTCTACAAATATCACCCTTTTTTACCGGCCAATTAACATACGACAGGGGGGGATAAAAATCTCTCCCAAAATTTTCACGGCAGCCCTCGAGGAAGTCTTCCGCACACTAAATTGAGATGATATATGTAGACGGAGAAATGCGCAACCACCTCAGGTCTGTGGATGACATAGTCATTATCAGCCACAGCATAAAGGAAGCTCAGCAATGCCTGAATGAGCTCAACATCGCAAGCGAGGCAGTTTTATACAAATAAATAGACTCAAGACTCAATGCATGCCGGGACTTTTCTGTCCTTGCGAGGAAATGCGTCTTGGAACTGATTCCATCAAAAACGTTTGTTCATACGTCCACTTGGGCCAAGAAATGACGAACTCCCACGACATGCATAGGGGATCTCATGTAGGGGCGGCTAAGCTTCAACCACATCAAGATGAACAGATAAACTACAACAAAGTGAGAGCTCACGCCTGCAACAGCCTGGTCATCCCAGCAATGGTATATGGCTGCCAGGCGTGGAACCTACGAAATAGGGGCATGGCGCAGTTCCAAGCTACGCAACGAGCGATGGAAAGTAGAACACTGTCACTTTCACTACGAGACCACATCCTCAACACCGCCATCAGGAGTCACGTCACACCTGCTTCAGTGACGTTGCAGATACGGCGTTGATAAGAAAGTACAGGCCTCGGCTGCCTGAATAATGGTGCATGGAATAATGGAATAGGACCTCGGTTCTATTTTGTTGGTTTTCGGAACTGGAGTTAATGATTAACAGGGACAAACGGGCGCATTCGTATTGCGGCGTTAGAGGTGAAATTCTTGGATCGCCGCAAGACGAGCTACTGCGAAAGCATTTGTCAAGAATGTTTTCATTAATCAAGAACGAAAGTCAGAGGCGCGAAGACGATCAGATACCGTCGTAGTTCTGACCATAAACGATGCCGACTAGCGATCCGCAGGAGTTGCTTCGATGACTCTGCGGGCAGATTCCGGGAAACCAAAGTGTTTGGGTTCCGAGGGAAGTATGGTTGCAAAGCTGAAATTTAAAGGAATTGACGGAATGCACCACCAGGAGTAGAGCCTGCGGCTTAATTTGACTCAACACGCCAACACTGTAATGATTGACAAGCCGAGAGTACTTCCGTTGGGTCTAATAGGGAACGTGTGTTGGAATTAGACTCTCGGAAATCTGGGGCTACTCTTTCGGTGGCTCGATCGGCTCGCATCCAGTGTTCGTTAAAGGAATTGACGGAAGGGCACCAGCAGGAGTGGAGCCTGCGGCTAAATTGACTCAACACGCCAACAGTAAAATGACTGACAGGCTGAGAGCATTTTCGTTGGGTCTAATCCGGAACGTGTGCTGGAATTAGACCCTCGGAAGACAGGCCAATTTTACCCTACAAATGACAGGGAGTTGCTACGGTAATCCTGCTCAATCCGAGAGGAGTCGCAGGTTTCAGACACTTGATCATTGATTTACAAATAGCTCTCTTAAAATCGTTGGGTCTAATAGTGAACGGGTGCTGGTATTAGACCCTCGGAAGACAGGTCAGTTTTACCCTACTAATGACAGGGCGTTGCTACGGTAATCCTGCTCAATCCGAAACACTTGGTCCACGTGCCTGGCTGATAAGCTAATGGTGCGAGGCTACCATCTGAGGGACTACGGCCGAACGCCTCTAAGCCGGAATCCCACCTCGAACCTCAGCACCACTGCGACGGGAGGCAACGATATAGTTGGGACCTGGGGCTCGCGCCGCAGCCCGACCCGGTCGAGCCGCAGAAAGAGATATCTGCTGTCCCGCCGATCAAAGCGGGCGGGGAGCTGCTCGATATTCACCCCATACGGCGTTGAGGTGTGAAACCACTAGTAGAAGACTTAATTCTCGGTCGGGGTGTCGTAAGCAGTAGAGCAGCCACCTCACTGCGAACTGTTGAGACTCAACCCTTGATCATGATAATGTATCCGCACACCAGGCGAACAACATCTCCGTGCCATGACCAGCCTTGTCCCTTGGTTAAATGCACTCCTGCCTCGCTCTTTACCTCTGTCTGCTATCAGTCATCCCAATGGACGCAGAAGAGATGCAGGCCAGCGGACATTGCACCTCTGCCCTATTGTGACAACCTCCCAGGTGGCGGGGAATGCCAGGCGTACCATCACTGCAGAGAAGCCGAGAAAATAAAGGGAGCAAAGAGATACCCCACTCACATGCATATGCTACGTTTCTGGCAGGACGTGACGATCCTTGGATACAGACACACTGGACTGCCTCTCTTCCGGGATAGTACAAACTAGTACATAGTCCATCATATCATATCATCACCACACCCTATAGACACGAGTGGTGAAGACTCGATAGTCCTGCAAGACAACTTCCCTTAGAGAAACAACTCTGACCACAAACAACTGCTGCCTTGCAGATAGGCTGGGGACTGCCAAACGCTAAGGAGGGCATCCCTACAGAAACGCCTGTTGAAATCGGATGAACAGGGTCACAGGCTTAACGGAACAGTACAACGTATATCGCTGTATGATGACGGTACAACCTAACAGAAAAAAGTGTGGCGCTCATCCTGTGGAGTCCCGCCAGGCAGCGAGAGTGCCGGGCCTCACGCCTCGAAGGAGCCCACCCAATGCTACTGGTGGTCACCCACACATGTGCTGTGGAGTCAAGGAACAAGGTGATGGGGCAAAAACTATTGACCAAAAACACAAGACCCTCAGAATACTACAGTGGAATGCGGAGGGAGTCATTAACAAAAAGCTTTCCCTAACACATCACCTGCATGAAGGTAAGATTGACGTGGCATGTATCCAAGAAACGCACCTCAACAACAACCACAAATTCTCAATCAGAGGATACCAGACCTTCCGTCTGGATAGAGAAGGTCACAACGGAGGGGTTCTGATACTGACACGCAACTGCATACCGAGTAGCGCGGTAGCTGTCAATCACACCGGACAAGCAGAAATTGTAGGAGTCGACATAATGACACAAGAAACGAAGATCCGCATCTTCAACCTGTACGACCCACCAAACAAAGACCTGTCGCTCTCGAGTATGGAAATCAAGGACTCCAGCTGCCTAGTATTTGGAGACTTCAATAGCCACTCGGAGAGATGGCGATATTCGGACACATACAACAGAGGTGATGAAGTGGAAGACTGGGAGATAGACATAAATCTCTATCTTATCAATAGGCCGGAGGACAGCCCTAGCTTCTATTCTAGAACATGGCATACCACCTCTACTCCAGACTTGGCCTTTTCCACGGTGGATATCCTACACAAAATAGACCGCCAGGTGCTCAACCAATTGGCAGGTAGCGACCACAGACCAATCAGGCTAGAAGTTTATATGGAAGTAGGTCCACAGGAAATAAAACCGCTCCCATGTTGGAACTATAAACGAGCCGACTGGGGCAGATTTGCAATCCTGGCAGATGGGATGTGTGAAACCACCAACACACGGAATAACAATATGAAACCCAAGGTGGAAAGCCTAAGCAAAGCAATAATGCAAGCGGCCACCGAAACCATCCCAAGAGGGGCAAGGAAAAACTACAAGCCATATTGGAATGTTGAATTGCAGAAAGCGGAAGACGAAGTCTCAAATGCTAGGAATATGGCAGAGAGAGAACAATCTATGGAGACAAATATCGCCCTCAAAGTCACCAGGGCGAAATACAAAAGACCACTAAACCAAATAACAAGAGACAGTTGGAAAAACAAAACAGAAAGCCTCAATTTAGACAAAGAAGGGAACAAACTATGGAAGTTAGTCTGAGCCATGAATGACGAAACTCCATAAAACAAACACATTACCATCAAGCAGGGCGACAACATGCTCACTGGAAAAAAAAAGCTGCAAACGCCTTTATAGAACATTATGCTAGAGCAAACCACATTGATGTACCTACAAATAGGCATGCAGACATTAATGAAGAAAAAAAGAGCCACGACAACATCAATATGGCAGCAGAGGAGCACATGACGACAAAACTAACAATGAATAAAATGGAAGAGGCCATGAGAACTCTAAAGAAAAAGAAATCGCCCGGAAAAGATGGCGTAACAAACGAAATGCTGATGGGGTTGGGCCAAACAGCAAAGAGGAAGTTACTATCAGTCCTGAACAAAAGCTGGAAAAGGGGAATTGTACCTCAGGCATGGAAAGATGCTATAATTATACCAGTACCAAAGAAAGAAAAAGATAGAGCAGATCCAAATGGAAACAGGCCTATCAGTCAGCTGAGCTGTGTAGAAAAACTGATAGAGCGTATGATAAACACCAGACTGATGTGGCATCTGGAAGAAAAACACATACTAATTCCACAGCAAGCAGACTTTAGACAGCACAGATCCACTGAGGACCAGATCACTCTCATAGCGCAGGAAATATATGATGCTTACCAGGAGAAAAAACACACAGTAGCGGTTTGGGTGGATTTAGAAAAGGCATTTGACAAGGTCTGGAAAGAGGGACTTAAAGTCAAGCTACGAAGAAGTGAAGTTTGTGGGAAAATGTACAGATGGATCAGCCACTACCTCAAAAACAGAACAGCCAGAGTTCAAGTACAAGGGCAGATGAGCAAAAGGGTGACACTTGAGTACCCCAAGAGGGAGTACTGTCACCCCCCCCCCCCCACTTCTCCTAGTGTATATAAAAAACATCTCAGAGAATATACCAAGAATAGTCAACGGCTCCATGTTTGCAGACGATCTGGCTATGTGGACCTCTGAAAAAAATCTCACCATAGCAAGTAATCGGATGCAGCAGGCTCTAACATCGTTTTAGGAGTGGATGATCTGGTCAGCATTATGCCGACCGTCTTTACTTCCCGAACTGAACCACTACCCATTTAAGGCTGGGTTGACCCGGGAACCATTGCGGTCTGAAAAACCATTTCGCCTCAACTTGGGAATGAACCCAGGACCACTCAGATGCGAAGGCAAAGCGTTAACCACGCGGCTCCCCAATGAACTCTGTGTGACCACCTCCTATTTTAAGACCCAACCCCAATATAAGGTCCTGTGGATGTACCCACCATCAAAGCTGACATCAGCTGGGTCTAATTCTTGTCAGAAGACCAATCCTCAAGTTTGTGCTCCTAACGCACTCTTACCAAAGTGCAGACTGCCTACTAACGCACTTACTAAAGTTCAGACTGCCTCCTAACGATCTTACCAAAGTGCAGACTGCCTACTAACGCACTTACCAAAGTGCAGACTGCCTACTAACGCGCTCTTACCAAAGTGCAGACTGCCTACTAACGTGCTCTTACCAAAGTGCAGACTGCCTCCTAACGCACTCTTACCAAAGTGCAGACTGCCTCCTATTGCGCACTTACCAAAGTGCAGACTGCTAACCGATCATTCATTGGTTCACTGTAAAAATCAAATTGCAGCCAAGAACGTTCCGTCAAACCAGAAGCAAATACAAGCCTCGTATCGAATACAAGTAGACTGTCGGACCTAGCGCTATCAAGAGATTTAACAATTCTTTTGAGGCCACTCTTAATAACATGTATCATGGCCCCACTGTGACAGTGACCTGGCAACATCTCCGGAATGGCATACACAACACTGCACTTGTTACTTTTGGGAGAAAAACTGATAAATCAGATGACTGGTTTGAAGCAAAAGTGAAAGATATGACATCCATCATTGAGGCCAAGCGCGCTGATCAAATACTATTCCAGTATTGACGAGCTGGACATCGATCCGTCTATAGAAGATCTGAATAAAGTTATTGACAGCTTGACCCTGGGTAAAGCACCAGACAGCGACAGGATCTCACCTGATTTGAAAGCACACTGAAAGAACACACATGTATATTATGTTCTTTCAGTGCTGGAAAGAGGTCATTATGAGACATGAGTGATGCATAGATTGCAACACTATTTAAACAAAACAAAGGTGATTGAAGTGACGTAACTATCGAAGTGTCTCTTTGCACAGTGTTATAGGCAAAACTTTATCAGCGTAATCTTACTACGACTACACAGATTTACTGAGCACGTACATCCAGAGTTCCAGTGTGGATCCAGAGTTCCAGTGTGGATCCAGAGTTCCAGTGTGGATCCAGAGTTCCAGTGTGGATCCAGAGTTCCAGTGTGGATCCAGAGTTCCAGGATCCAGGTACGGAAGATCAACGACCGACATGATTGTCTCTCTCTTCAGCAACTTTAGAAAACGTCACGTGAGCAGAATCAGTTCTCCTTTTTTGTTGCCTTCATTAACCGGACAAAGGCATTTGGTTTCGTTAGTAGGGATGGACTAAACAATCCTCTTAAAAATAGGCTGCCCAAACAAACTGCTATTATTAATAATATTGTTCCATGAAGGCATTTAAGGACCAGCAAAATTTGATGGTAGCATATAACAGCCATTTTATTGTTCCAGGAAGGCATTTAAGGACCAGCCAAATTTGATGGTAGCATATAACAGCCATTTTATTGTTCCATGAAAGCATTTTAGGACCAGCCAAATTTGATGGTAGCATATAACAGCCATTTTATTGTTCCAGGAAAGCATTTTAGGACCAGCCAAATTTGATGGTAGCATATATAACAGCCATTTTATTGTTCCAGGAAAGCATTTTAGGACCAGCCAAATTTGATGGTAGCATATAACAGCCATTTTATTGTTCCAGGAAGGCATTTAAGGACCAGCCAAATTTGATGGTAGCATATAACAACCATTTGGTATTCGAAGTGGTGTTAGTTCTGACCCCGACATTGTTGGGAATTTTCTGTCCTCTGTTACTTCGGTTCCTTTGTGCGCTGATCAAAGAAATTAGCCTACTGTTAATCTGTTCAATCCACTCCCGTCTGACCTCACCTAGTCTACTCCATCAACTGGCAATTTATTCATCCATGGTCAAACTGCCTTTTGCGCAGTGGCGGGGATAATTCATTTTCCCGCCGGGAAAAGTCTTCGCACAAGAACAAAAGAACATTTTACCCGCTTTCATTTTACGCGACACGGAACTGTCATAGATGTATTAGTAGTAGTAGTAGTAGTAGTAGTAGTAGTAGTAGTAGTAGTAGTAGTAGTAGTAGTAGTAGTAGTGGTAGTAGTAGTAGTAGTAGTAGTGGTAGAACTGGTAGTATTAGGGATAGTGGTAGTAGTAGTAGTAGTAGTAGTAGTAGTAAGGGTAGTGGTAGTAGTAAGGGTAGTGGTAGTAGTAAGGGTAGTGGTAGTAGTAAGGGTAGTGGTAGCAGTAGTAGTAGTGGTAGTAGTAGTGATAAGGATTCCGTCGGCCTCGTGATCAGGCGGTGTGGGTTCGACTCCGGACTCCGCCGTCTTTTTCACGGGTGCTTGATGCGGAGTCCCCTGCATCTCGTAGTCGCCCCCTAGTCATCTTGTCCTTGACTTGTCACTGGGGTCGGGCTCCACGAGACGAGAGAGTGAGGATAAAAGTAGCGCAGTTAATCCTTACTAAAAATGGGGCTAGCAAATAAATTATCCCATTACCCAAACCGGGCCCCCCCCCCCCCCCCCCGTCAATCAAACATAAATATATAATTAACACGTCGTTGCGCCCACGTCGTCCCAATGAGTAAAAAATACACTTCCGGTTCAACAGCTTCCCTCGTTCCTGTGGACCACGCTGTGTGACAACGCTTGCTATCAATGTTTAATGGGAAAAAAACATGAAAAAAAACTAGTAAAAGTTGATTAAGGTTGAGCTTAATCAAAATTTTAAAAAATGGGTATGGTCAGATACCGCACCGAGACGAGAACACAAACAAAACCTACGTTACGACCAATAGGCCTTCATCAGGGACAACAACACTGAACTAACAAATCAACATATAAGAAAAAATGGTCAACTCATCTGTTTCAGGTGGGAGACGCTTTCTGTCTAAGCGACCTGTCGTGCCAAGTACTCGATAGAAACTGAAATAGGAGCGGTCAAACAAAAAGTGGCGGAATATGCCTGATAAGCCAAGCGTGGCCAAATAGTGGTCCAGATAGGAGAACAATGAGAAGGCAATATAAGCCGGGAGGGCGTGATATAGATATAAGAGAGGGGGGAAGAGAACTGATGGAAGAATGGGGGAGGCGGGGGGGGGGGGGGGGAAAGAAGACAAATAGATGGGGGCCAGTGTGAGGGTTTAAGAAAAAGTATGGAAGATATTTATACCATGTGGTTGGAGACATCCCATACTAGAGATAAGTCTGTTCTCAAGGGCGAATCGATGACGATCGTCAGAGAAGCACGAAACTAGACCAGTGACACTGACGTCAGCCATACCCCGGTGCTCAGGACCATTGAAGTGGCTGGCAATTGGGGAACCAGTGCGGTTGCGGATGTCGTTGAGGTGTTGGCGGAAACGCTCCCGTAGTTCCATACCAGTTTCCCCAATGTAAGTCATACCACACTGGCGGCAGATGATGGAATAGATGAGGTTACGAGATTTGCATGTGAACCCCTCTTTGATGAAGAATTCAGCCTTAGGAAAGGTAATGGAGCGAGAAAGGATGACATGAGGGCAGGTAACACAGCCACGTGAATTTTTGCACGGCCTGGTGCCTGGGAGGCTATGAGGGCTGGTGTGTAGGCGACTACTGACCAGCAAGTCCCTCAGGTTCCTGTCACGCTTGTAGGCGACAAGGGGAGGATCGGGAAAAACTTCGCGAGTGGCAGGATCAGAGTGAAGGATAGGGAGATGGCGGAATAGGATATCCCGGACAGAGACGCTGTGAGGGTGATAGGTGAGGACGAGTTTCACACGGTCAGAGGGAGGACGGCGGGTGGGAGTGAGGGAGTCTTGGCGGGAGATAAGAAGAACCCGCTGAAGAGCAGAGGAGAGAGTGGTCTCAGGGTAGAGTCGCTTGCGGAAGAAGTCAAGCATCTCGTGGGCCCTGAGGAGGAAGTCGTCGTCATCCTGACATAGGCGTCGGAGGCGGAGGAGTTGGGAGAAAGGAAGCGAATCGCGGCAGGATAGGGGATGGGAGGAAGTGTAGAGGAGGTAGTTGTGAGCGTCAGTGGGTTTGTAGTAGACAGTGGTGGAGAGGCCTGAAGGGCAGATAGAGACAGTGATGTCCAGAAAGTGGACAGACGTGAGGGAAATGTCAGACGTGAACTTGATCGAGGGATGGAAGTCGTTGACAAAGTCGATAAAGTTGAGGAGATCCTTCTCCGACAGGTCAGTAATACCAATCCCATCGTCGATGTATCGATAATACATCAAAGGAAAGGGGCCCTGGAATTGAAGCCAGATCAAGTGTTCCAGGTGACCCATGAACAGGCATGCGTAGCTGGGGCCCATTCTGGTGCCCATAGCCACACCGCTGATCTGGTCGAAGAACTGGCCATTGAATTCAAAGGTATTGAGAGTAAGAACGAGTTCTGCTAGACGGACGATGGCAGACGTGGAGATGGATGGGTTAACCCTTCGGTCAAGGAAGAAACGGAGGGCCAATAAACCGTCAGAGTGGGGGATCGAGGTGTACAGTGAACAGACATCAAGTAGGAAGAGACGATAGGTGTGGTCAGGGGAGAGGACAATGGTAGAGAAAGTGGTTAAGGCGTGGTTGGTGTCCTTAAGAAATGTGGGAAGACTTTCCACCATAGGTTGGAAGACACTATCCAGGAAGTCTGATACCAGTTCGGTGGGACAGGAACAGGCAGAGACAATAGGGCGACCTGGGTTGTCGGGCTTATGAATTTTAGGCAGCATGTAGAAAGAAGGCTTACCCAGACAACTGTCAAAGATTCGGAGGTTTGTAGCGCTCTTCGGGAGGAGATGTCGTTTGGTCATATCAAGGATGGTGGTAGAGACCTCCTTGTTAAAACGGACAGTGGCATCATCGGCGCGCGGTTTATAGAAAGAAGGATCAGATAGTTGAAGACTGCCCTCCTGAACATATAAATCCTTGCGCCAAACCACCACTGCTCCCCCCTTATCAGCAGGTTTAATCACGAGATCCCTACGTCGACTAAGGCTAGCCAGAGCACAAGCCTCGGTATGGGAAATGTTCGAATAACGCAAGCTCCGAGGGCAGTAGGCCTTGATATCGCGAAGAGTAGTTTTAATATAGAGGTCTAAGGCACGGGATCGGCCAGGGGGAGGAGTCCAGTCAGATTTACGATGGGAATAGCTGGAGAAAGGGTCATCGGGGTCAGGAAAAGAGCAAGAGTTGGGATTGTTTTGGTACCATTGTCTAAGACGTAGGCGGCGATGATAGGCATGCACATCCTTGAGAACAGAGTATTGGTCAATGGAGGGCTGGAGGGGGACAATGTTTATAACCGCCACTCATTCACGACCAATCAGGCGCTAGAATACTCGTGGCCGGTGACAGGAGAGACCATGTTGACATACTGCCACATGAGAGTGGACTCAATCGTCAATCCTCACCTGCTGAGAAAATTAACGAGGTCATCCTGTACACAAACCTGGCACATACGAAGTGGTTAAATGTGGGTTAATGGTAGACACGTGTGTTGGACAACGGAGTTCATGTATACATAGTGGACAACTACAGCCACGGGGCGAGGGAACTGTGTTTAAGTTGAGAGGATCCTCGAAACCCAGCTTGGATCGGTCAACTCCTCTCTCGGCGTTAGTATTGTCACCACACACGCACTCACACGCACGTACACACTCACACACTACTGACACACACGCACACATACAAGCACGCACGTACACACTCACACACTACTGACACACACGCACACATACAAGCACGCACGTACACACTCACACACATGCACACACTCACACAAACTCTCCCACACACACTCACACTCGCACGCACGCACAAACTCTCACACACACACTCGCACGCACACACACTCACACAAACTCTCACACACACAAACTCTCACACACACGCACACACACACACACACACACACACGCACACACACACACTCTTACACAACTCTAACAAGCGCCCTCAGGATGAGGCTCTTCCATTGAACTTTGGTTGGGGTTGACCACTGAGATCGCCCTAACTATCATCGGTACATACAGACGCACACACGCATCCAGGCACTGGTCAATACGTCCTGATGGCACCTATAAGACTACGGTCCGGGGTGGAAAAAGCCGCGCCTCCGCCAGTACAAAACAGAGAGGCAAACCTTTTACAAAGAAAAAGCTCAACTTCTGAGCATACAGCAACCAAGGTCAGCCCCATGGCAACAACTGCCGTCAGGGATAAAGATAACTCTTCATGGACTAAGCCACAGCCTATGTGAGGTGGGGTGGCCAGTTCCCTTCCTTGCTGCTTATTCCTTCCCCAACTCATTCGTAAACATAACTTAACTTAACGTCTTTATACTGGTTTAGAAGTCTGCAGAGTCTGTATACAGCGAGTTTCATTTCCATCACCTTGCTCTAAAAGTTATGCGCATCCAATTTATTCTTAAATGCAATAATTTTCCCTGCCTCCACTACTTCCTGTGGCAATGCATTCCAAGCATTCACCACTCTCTGACTGAAAAAATATTTTCTAATCTGCAATCTGGACCTCTCTTTAGTCAGCTTGTAGCTATGTCCCCTGGCTCTTGTGGGTGGTTGTATTTTGAACAAAACAAACTTGTCATAGTCTAATTTATCCATTCCTTTGATTATCTTATACACCTGTATTAAGTCATCACGAATTCTTCGCTCTTCTAGACACTGTAGGCCGGATTTTCTCTTTCCTCCTAACTGTAATTCTGGAATCCCACTATCAGCTTTGTCGCTCTTCTTTCTATCCTTTCCAGCATGTTTATATCCCCTCTATGATAAGGACTCCACACCTGTACACAGTACTCCAATCTAGGTCTAACTAATGCTTTATACAGTTTGACTATCACTCTCTTGCTCCTATGTTTAATATTTCTTTTTATCATACCTAACATTGCATCTGCCTTCTTCACAGGTACCTGGATTGGTCCCTCACATTACCTATATGATCTATTACAATCTGTAGGTCCCTTTCCTTTTCTATCTGTCTAATATTGTTCTCGCCCATTCTGTAATTATGTTCCATATTGGATCTGCCCATGTGGATGACTGTATATTTATTTACATTAAACTTCTTTTGCCAACATTCGACAGCGTATAGGCCATTCTCGAATTGTATCTAAGTCCGACTTCTTCTTCTTCTTCTTCTTCTGCGTACACAGTCAGACAGTAACCATTATTTTCTCGAAAAAAGCGGCGGTCATCCTGAGACTCTCGCCACTACCATAGAGCTTGTCTTGCAGTTCCACTGGCAATGGCCACATCTGCTCTCTCTGATCCTCGTATGTCGGGCAGTTCTGCAGCAGATGTTCAGTGGTCATTTTACCAGTACCGCACGGGCATTCGTCGGTACACCCTATCTTCAATTTGTTGAATAGGTGGTACCTCAGTCTGTTGTGGCCAGTGCGAAGTCTGAAGACAACGACCTGCTCTCTTCGGTTCAACTGGTAATAGGCATCGTTTTTGGTGTAACCAGTATGTTCGGTTTCCCATTTGGTCATGTACATGGCTTTGATTAGCCGTTTTGACTCTTCGTACGTCATACTGGTATCTGTTTGTGGTAGCCTTGCACCTTCTTTTGCCAGTCTGTCTGCCTCCTCGTTGCCTTGGATGTTGCAGTGTGACGGAACCCACTGTACCACTACCCTTTTTGGTGCGGACTGCTGGCACAGTTTGCAGAGTGCTGCTCTTAAGTCATTAAGCTCAGTGTTTTTCTGGCTTTTTAGCGCTGTGACTACTTCGAGAGCATCTGTCAGCAGGACTATATGGCTCTCATTTTCACTGTGTGTTACCATTTCTTCCACTGCCGCCCTCAGTGCCTCTGCCTCTGCTCTGAAATTGCTTGTGTACTTACCAGTAGCGAATGACAGTGTTATTTTTCTGCCATTTGGTAGGTTCAGGAATGCTCCTGCCCCTCCGTTCTGTGTAGTGTTTGTTACAGAACCGTCGGTGTATGCATGGGTCCAGTCCATGCTTGGGTAGCTTTTCGTTATGAAGCTTAGGGTAGTGTCTCTCCTTTCTTTTTCACTCTGGCAGTTTTTGTTTGAGTCCGACTTCAATACATCCACTTCTACTTTAGATGAGACACTACTGCATAGTTTTGTGTCATCAGCTAATTTCGCAATCATGGATCCGATATCAATGTCCAAATCGGTTATACATATCAAGAACAAAATTGGTCCCAAAACTGAGCCCTGTTGCACTCGACTTTTTACTTCACGCCACTCTGAGTACTCCTTTTTTTAAGCCCAATCTCTGCCACTACCAACTTATAAATCGATATTCTCCATAATATCATCTTTCATTCAAACACGAGTCGTTTATTTCAGGAACTTTTTGAAGCTACCTCGTATATCAAGAACAAAATTGGTCCCAAAACCGAGCGCTGTGGCAGTTCATTTTTTTTACTTCACACCACTCAGAGTACTTATTTATGACCACTCTCTGCCTTCTTCCCGTTAACCAATTTTAAATCCATTTGGCAACTTCCCCACCTATGCCATGTGATTTTAGCTTGCGAAATAATCTTTTATAAGGTGATCTATCAAAGGCCTTTGCAAAATCTAGATATATATCATCCACCGGCTCCACTTTATCTATCCTTTTAGTAACCTCCTCCATGAATTATAATAGATTTATTAAGCACGATCTCCCTCTAGTAAACCCATGCTGACTATTTCTGATTAGATTAAACTTATCTATATGCTTTACAATGTTTTCTTTTATTATTGACCCTAATAATTTATTTGGTTCTTTATTATTTCTAACATAAGAAAAGAAGCTTTTACTATCAGTCTTGATCCTGTTATTTTTCGGAAGTCTATTTTTGCTGTTTTAGTCACGCTCTAAGCTATAAACTTAACGTCTTTATACTGGTTTAGAAGACCCTGCAGAGTCTGTATACAACCAGTTACATTTACATCACCTTGCTCTAAAAGCTATGCGCATCCAGTTTATTCTTAAATGCATTAACTGTCCCTGCCTCCACTACCTCCACTGGCAATGCATTCCAAGCAGACACCACTCTCTGACTAAAAAGATATTTCCTAATATCTAACCTGGACCTCTTTTAGTCAGCTTGTAGCTATGCCCTCTTGTTCTTGTGGGTGGCTGTATTTTAAAAAACTTGTTATAGTCTAATTTATCGATTCCTCTGATCATCTTATAAACCTGTATTAAGTCACCACGAATTCTTCTCTCTTCGAGACACTGTAGGCCGGTTTTTGTGAGTCGTTCCTCATAACTGTAATTCTGGAATCCCACTATCATCTTTGTTGCTCTTTTTTGTATTCTTTCCAGCATATTTATGTCCCCTCTATGTTGTGCTTGTCCAAATATTTTAAATATGTTTCTTTTGATTTACCTGCCTCTATATATATTTTCCATGCTTTATTTTTAGCTCTTCTACATTTCACTACAAATCTAGTTATCCCCTTTTTATGCTTGTGGTTTACTTCCTCACAGTGAAACACATTCCTCTTTTAGCTTTTCTAGAACTGTTTTAAAACTCTTCCACTCTTGTTCAACATCTGTTCCTCCGACAATATCTGTCCAGATTATGTGGCTCGCTGCCTCTTTCATCCTCTTAACATCTGTCTTAGAGTAGTCGTATGTTCACGTGTTTATATTTACTTCTTTCCCTGCTATAAGATCCCAACGGATGATTTGATGGTCACTTAAGCCAAACAGTTCCCCAACGGTAACGTTTTCAATCATGTTTTCCTCTGTAGCAAAAACTAAGTCGAGTATGTTTTTGCCTCTGATGGCTGCTTCGACATGTTGAATTTAAAAATTGTCACTTATAAACTTAACAAAAGGTTTTGACTCTACAAGTGTTTGTGCCATATCCTATTTTATTTCTGGAAAGTTGAAATCTCTCATTAATAATAATTTCCCTTCACTTGCCTTTGCTATGCTACTAATCAGCTCCTCATCTTCCTCTTTTTGACTTGATGGACATCTATAGCATACTCCAATCACTGTTTTTTCACTCACACTTTCTATTTCTCCCCAAACACTTTCATTTTTGTTACCACATGATAAATCTTTGATAGTTATATTAACTGAATTTGTAAAGTTTAATAAAACACCACCTTCCTTAGCATTGTCTCCAACTACCCTATCTTTCCTTAACATTGTATATCCCTCTATTTCAAGTTCATTATCTGTAATATTCTCATATGTTCATGATTCTGTTAACCCTATTATATCTGGTTTTTCTTCTTCTACATACAGTTCCAATTCTTCTCTTTTATTAACTATCCTTCTCACATTTGCATAAAAACATTTTAGTTTATTTTGTTGTATTTCCAATTTTTGCTTTTGCTTTCTCGTTTTTATTTTTGCTTTTCCACTACTTATTTCACACTTCCATGACCACAACTCCACCTTTAACTACATCCTATAGTCAAGTACCCAATTACTGCGGGAGGAGCAGTCGTACCAGGAATGAACTGCGTCCTGATTTTGTTTCTGTCGGTCCGTGTTTACGTACGGCGAGAATTGACACAACTACTGCGGACCTGCCATAGTGGAAAACATTACAAACAGATACACACACGCATCCATATACTGACCAATACGCCCTGATATCGCCCGAAAGGACTACTATCTGGGATGGAAAGGGACGTCCCTTCGCCCATAGAATCGAGAAAAGCAAACATTTAATCAAACTAAATAATGGCCATTTCTCAAAGGACATAATGAATTGTCAAAACTACTTTACTGTGAACTGACAAAATAGAACACCTACAAAATAACATTAGAATGGCTGCCCAGCCAAACGATCAGGGTTCAAATCCCCAGTTAGGGACAACGTGGGCTAGTGGTTAAGTGATGCTGCTCACAACTCGAAGGTGCTGGGTTCGCTCCCCAATCACAGCACCGGCACATACTTTAACAAACAAACAATAAACAATGAACGTGACAGCTTTCTTTCCCAACTAATCTACCAAAGTAAATAAACCTTATCTGTGGAAGGTCCTGTCGTGGTCTATGTACTGCACTCTGGGCAGACCTATAGATGTTCATCCCCTCTCAGTGAAAATGGCGAAGAGTGAAGATACTGATGGTTGTTGTAGCTTGCTGACTGTACACATTCCTGCAGCTGTATTCATCACATTTATATTCATTGTACTTGTATCCATTACACCTGTATCCATTGTACTTATATCCATTGTGACTGTCCCTGTATCCATTACACGTGTATCTATTACACTTGATCAAGTCTAGTGTTAGAGTGTTGATCGAATGTAGAGGGATTTCATTGTAAGAAGGATTTGATTGATCGAGTGTAGTGATTGGTTTGATCGAGATGTAATTGAACGGCTGCGGCTGAATGTTAAAATGACATATTTGAGTGTGAGTGATACTTGCAGACAACACGGTCGAGAAACCAAAATGTCCGCCGTTTCCCGCATGCGACAGACGAACTAAATGTCGGTTCAAACTGTGCCACTGTGGTAACTGCCGCTGGAACAGAATATCCCGACGATAGTCCTAAGTGTCTGCAGTGGGAAATACGAACTATTATAGTAACCAACATTACTTGACTCAAGATGGAGGACGTTATCTCTAATCCCTCCAGATGTGACGGAGGTATACACCAGATACTATCCGCGCGCGCTAGAATGAGGATCAGCCAATTAGATTTACGGGATTTTGTACTACGGGCTGACGGATACAGGCTCTGGTAAGTTTAACTGGTAAACTTTTAAGTGTGCACGTAATGTCTTGTAACGATTTCAGGAGTCCCTGTAGCGCAGTGGATAGCGCGCTGGACTTCTAATCCAGAGGTCGCGGGTTCGAATCCCGCCAGGGATGATTTTTTTTTTTCTTTGGTTCATTCAACAAAATTAGCGTGTTGCTGATTAGAGAAAGTGAAACATTAGAAACTCTCCAGCGCACGGGAGTTCCAGTCTTAGGCTGAATCGTTGATGTAAGAGTCCGGGGACTCTTTGAAGTCTAATCATTTGACGCCGCATAATCTGCACTCCGATGTTCTTGCATGCCTGTGTGGTGTACTTGTTGCTTGGACATTCTCTTCTTCTATTCCAATGGCGTTCACCAGTGCTATATCAATATTCGGTCTCCATATCTCATTCTGTGACCTTGCCAAGACAAGTAACCTTTTTTGTTTCCTTTATTAGGGAGGGGGGGGGGCAGAAAAGGGGCCTCTAGAAAGATTCTAATTTTTACATCAATCAGAGGCGTCCCCTGGAAAACGACTTTTCAATCGGCAAATCCTTGCACTACCGAGGCATTTTGGACCATAAAAAAAACCGTTCACAAAGATATCATTCTTCATCACAGGACTGCCTAACGACGCAGAAACATCCCATCACAGGACTGCCTAACGACATAGAAATATCACAGGACTGCCTAACGACGCAGAAACATCACATCACAGGACTGCCTAACGACATAGAAATATCACAGGACTGTCTAATGACACAGAAACATCACAGGATTGTCTAATGACACAGAAACATCACAAGACTGTCTAATGACACATAAACATCACAAGACTGTCTAATGACACAGAAACATCACAAGACTGTCTAACGACACAGAAACATCACAAGACTGTCTAATGACACAGAAACACCACAAGACTGTCTAATGACACAGAAACATCACAAGACTGTCTAACGACACAAAAACATCATAAGACTGTCTAATGACACAGAAACATCATAAGACTGTCTAATGACACAGAAACATCATATCACATGACTGTCTAACGACACAGAAACATCACACGACTGTCTAATGACACAGAAACATCTCTGTCTGACATGTGAGCAGCGCAGATGAGATGCACGTATGGTACAAGAGACCCATCACGCAATCATTCACTGACGAGTAAAGAAAAATGGAATGAAGATTTGATGTGGAGAGACCAGATGAACAAAAAGGGAGCGCCATTTTTGTTACACCAGACCTTCACGTAATCTCAGTGAGTCAAACTTCCAGAGGAAATACTGTGCTCCTCAGAAGTCAGACCCAATCATGTCCATCATTATATGAACCATCCAACAAAACGTTGTCTTCGAAGAGTGGTAGACGAGGGCGATGTTAACGGTCACAGGGATACAACACATCAGACGTTGAGGAGGAGATGGCCAACTGAGCCGAACATAATGGATTACAGTTCTTGTATGAGCCACAATTCTCACCTTCTTTTTATAGTTGCAGACGACGAAGACGATACAATCCCGTTAATATTTCTTTTGGTGAGCAGCACGATACGATCAAGTGACGAAATCTGTAGAGGAGCTTATACCACGGAGGCAACACATGCGCATCTCGTGCAGCTTTAAAACAATTGTCAAACGGGAGATTGTACCCTTCAATGGACGCTTTAACTGTAAACATGTCAAGTGGAGTCCATTCGTCTGTGACCTAGACAAATAGGTGCTGAAACTTGAACCAACTTCATCAAAATACGAGGCTTCTGTTGAACTAATAAAAAGGGTCTTCAGACACCAGATACCGAGAGGCTGCAGAACTCAGTGTATGTCTGGCCGTAACGAAGATGCAAAGACACTATACCAGCAAACCAACAACTATTTGAAAGTGACCCCTTCTCTGAGGAGACCATCCAAGTTGGGGGAGACCTCCAACTTGAGGGGGAACCTGGAGGACATGGGCGACCGACCCCATCCAGGTGATTCTACCGGTGGCGGATAGGGGACCGACCCCAACCAGGTGCTTCTGCAGGTGGCGGATAGGGGACCGATCCAAACCAGGTGCTTCTACAGCTGGCGGATAGGGGACCGACCAAAACCAGGTGCTTTACAGCTGGCGGATAGGGGACCGACCCAAACCAGGTGCTTTACAGCTGGCGGATAGGGGACCGAACAAAACCAGATGCTTTACAGCTGGCGGATAGGGGACCGACCCAAACCAGGTGCTTCTACAGCTGGCGGATAGGGGACCGACCAAAACCAGGTGCTTTACAGCTGGCGGATAGGGGACCGACCCAAACCAGGTGCTTCTACAGCTGGCGGATAGGGGACCGACCAAAACCAGGTGCTTTACAGCTGGCGGATAGGGGACCGACCCAAACCAGGTGCTTCTACCGATGGCGGATAGGGGACCGACCCCGACCAGGTGCTTCTACAGCTGGCGGATAGGGGACCGACCAAAACCAGGTGCTTTACAGCTGGCGGATAGGGGACCGACCCAAACCAGGTGCTTTACAGCTGGCGGATAGGGGACTGACCCAAACCAGGTGCTTCTACCGGTGGCGGATAGAGGAACAATCCCCAGATATGTGGTGTCAGCTACGAGATAAGCCAATTATTGGACGAATAAGTCGGGGACCAAACGATGGTATATCCCAACAGGACGGGGCGGGGTAACAGGTGGCACTGCTGTCCCCAATTGAAATACCCCATGAGTCATAAGATGGGTATATCAATCAAGCGAGTAAGAGTCGCCATAAGCTCTAGTCACAGAGGAAGGACATCACGGAAAACAAAACAACCTGCTAGCTCGCAGGTATCATCGGGAGAATGAAGAGGCTACGGGAGGCAACCCAGAAGGAAAAACACATCCTGGTCTGCCGAAGACGGAGTGTGTCAGGTAAGGCGCAGATACCAGGGAGGATTAGGACACACGCGCATTTACGGGTTATGATCATGAGCCAATCAGAACTATCGTTATGGTCTCGCCCCATCAGCCAGAACCGGGGAAAAGCGGTGCAGGGACTTCAGCTAATGAAACCGATGCCTTTGCTAACCCGATCGTCAGAAGCAGACAGAGTAGTGGTACTGGCCAACCAACCCGGAGGCTCATAGTGGCTGAATGGAATACAGAAAGAGTAAGGAACAAAAATCAAAGCTACAAGAATTCCTCAAGAAAAACAACATTGATATAATCTGCATCCAAGAAAAATGTTTAAAAGACACTCACACTCCCATTCGGGTATTTGAATCATTCCGACAAGATAGACAGACAAGAATACAATGGAGAATCCCAACACTAAAACTGTAATCCCAGCTGCAGAGATAGACAGACAAGAATAAAAGGGAGAATCCCAACACTAATACTGTAATCCCAGCTGCAGAGATAGACAGAAAAGAATACAATGGAGAATCACAACACTAAAACTGTAATCCCAGCTGCAGAGATAGACAGACAAGAATAAAATGGAGAATCCCAACACTAAAACTGTAATCCCAGCTGCAGAGATAGACAGACAAGAATAAAAGGGAGAATCCCAACACTAAAACTGTAATCCCAGCTGCAGAGATAGACAGACAAGAATAAAATGGAGAATCCCAACACTGAAACTGTAATCCCAGCTGCAGAGATAGACAGACAAGAATAAAATGGAGAATCCCAACACTAAAACTGTAATCCCAGCTGCAGAGATAGACAGACAAGAATAAAAGGGAGAATCCCAACACTAAAACTGTAATCCCAGCTGCAGAGATAGACAGACAAGAATAAAAGGGAGAATCCCAACACTAAAACTGTAATCCCAGCTGCAGAGATAGACAGACAAGAATAAAAGGGAGAATCCCAACACTAAAACTGTAATCCCAGCTGCAGAGATAGACAGAAAAGAATAAAAGGGAGAATCCCAACACTAGCTAAAACTGTAATCCCAGCTGCAGAGATAGACAGACAAGAATACAATGGAGAATCCCAACACTAAAACTGTAATCCCAGCTGCAGAGATAGACAGACAAGAATAAAAGGGAGAATCCCAACACTAAAACTGTAATCCCAGCTGCAGAGATAGACAGACAAGAATAAAATGGAGAATCCCAACACTAAAACTGTAATCCCAGCTGCAGAGATAGACAGACAAGAATAAAATGGAGAATCCCAACACTAAAACTGTAATCCCAGCTGCAGAGATAGACAGACAAGAATAAAAGGGAGAATCCCAACACTAAAACTGTAATCCCAGCTGCAGAGATAGACAGACAAGAATAAAAGGGAGAATCCCAACACTAAAACTGTAATCCCAGCTGCAGAGATAGACAGACAAGAATAAAAGGGAGAATCCCAACACTAAAACTGTAATCCCAGCTGCAGAGATAGACAGACAAGAATAAAAGGGAGAATCCCAACACTAAAACTGTAATCCCAGCTGCAGAGATAGACAGACAAGAATAAAAGGGAGAATCCCAACACTAAAAATGTAATCCCAGCTGCAGAGATAGACAGATCAGAGGAGGATGAGTTCAACTAAGAAATTACTCTTACCGGGTGGAGACATGACAGTCACACACTGCTACAGCCCAAACTCCCAGCCACAACCTTATACGTAAATAAGGTGAAACCCACAGGAGAAAGACACATCATATGGGACGATTTTAACAGGCACTCACCAAGTTGGGGACATACAACAGTGGATCCAACAGGAGAAGAGATTCAAGACTGGAAGATAGAAAATAAATTCGTCTTCATAAACCAGCCAAAAGACAAGTCAACATACCACTACAGAGCATGGAAAAAAATTAGTACCCCAGATCTTGCCATATCCACGCGCGACATACATAAACGTACAGGAAGTGAGTACACCAGATCTTATAGCAACGGACGACATACATAAACGTACTAAAAGAACAGTAAATAGCCAACAGGGAGAAAGCGACCACGTGCCAATTACCCTACGAATCTCAGGAGAACGGAGGACGGAAACACACAACATGACCTCGAGCCCAAACTACAAAAAAAGCAAATTGGGCCCGCTTCGTGGAACTGGATGACCAGCTGAGTCAGAACATCACCAATTCCAACAATATAAACAAAAACGTCTCAATACTCAATGAAGCAATAATCCAAGCCGCAAAGACATCGATCCCACGTGGTATCGGCGAGACCATAAATCATACTGAATTCACGTGCTAGAAAAACTACAAGGTGACCTAAATGACGCAAGATAAACCATGGAGGAAAGCCCTACAGAAGAAAACATCCAGAGGCACAATCGGACAAAACATGCCTTCGATTAACAGAAAAAGGTCAAAATACAAGGGAATTGGCATGACAAGACAAGCAGCTTGAACATGGACAGAGACACAAGTAAGCTATAGAACCCGATTAAAAATACTCAATGAAGAAACCAAAGCGAGCTCCGGCATGACTGTAATAATATTAATAATAATAATAATAATAATAATAATAATAAGGTTCGCTTAGGCGTCTGAGGCCCGTTGCGTCGGTCGGCCACATCCATGACCCACAGCTGTGGCGTGGTTCCAGGCTTCGTCCAGGTTGGAGGAGGAGGTTGCTACTTGCTGAAGCCATACTGTTAGGGGACAGCCTCTTCTGCGCCTCCAGCCGGTCGGGGGGAAGACTTTTCGCGCTGAAGAACGACTTGTGTAGTATCTTGTGGGCAGAGTTTTCCTGGTCCAGCCGTACAACATGACCGAACAATGAAACGTGTTTCTGAGATTGGGTGGAGGTCTGTTTTAGCAGAGACCTCCATGTTGCGGATGTGGTTATGCCATCGGATGCCCAGGATACACCGGTGGTTGCGCATGTGAAAGACTTCCAGTCTCGACATGTCATGTTTCAGCAATGACCAGGTTTCGGAGCCGTAAAGAAGCACTAGGACCACACAGGACTGGTAGATGCGATTGTTTTGTCCCAAGGGAAATCTTGTCATTACTCCACACCCATCGGAGGTTGTGCATAGCGGACGAAGCTAGTCCAATCCACCTTGACATACCATGCTACAGAGATAGATGAATTCGTCGGTGCCCTCCGCAATGTGACCTTGAGCTTCAATACCCTGGGGTGCTGTGTCGGAAATGAGGTTCAGAACTTTGGTCTTGGCCCAGGATTTAGATAGGCCTAGGGAGGGCGTTTCACTGTCTAACATTTCCTGAGAGTGCTGCAGCGCAGATCTGTCTGTGCCGAACAGGACAATGTCGTATGCGTAAACGAGATCAGTGAAGATTGACTGATCAATGCCAGGTCCTCCTGATGCATGTTGAGGTGGTCAGGAAGCCAGTCAACTGCCTGGCAGAGTAGGTCGAGGACACATCCTTGTCTGACACGCGCAGTCGTGGGGAATCTGTCAGAGAGAGTGCCAACCAATCGAATTCTGGCGCCGGTGTCCTTGTATAGCTCCTTGATCAAGTTCAACAGGGGGACCGGGGTGCCTTTTCCCTGGAGGGATTTCCATAAAGCCGGCCGATCAACTGAGACGAAGGCGGACTTCAGTCCACGTATGGAGCGTACAAGGGGCGATTGAAGGCCCGGTGTGGTTCGGCGAGGAGGAGCAGAGCAAGGATAGTGTCGGTTGTCGGCCCTGGGTAAAGCCAGACTGTTCTGGGCGACGTTTTGTGCTAATGAGAGGCTTGAGTCTGGCCAGTAGCACCTGGCCAGTACCTTAGCCGGTACAGAGAGAGTGTTATAGGCCTGTCATTACTGCAGGCTTTGCGACTCCCCTTGCCTTTGTACAGGGAGACGACGATTCCATCGCGCCAGTCGGCTGGGATGTGTCCCATCCTCCATACTTGCAGGAATAAATGATGGAGGACAGACCTGATCGGGTCGATGGCGTATTTCAACGGCTCCGGTGGGATGTGATCCGGGCCTGCCACTCGTCCTTCTCGGAGTTTCCACATAGCAGCAAGATTAAGCTATAGTAATGGCAGGGCTGTAATCAACGAAAATGGAAAATTATATACATGAAAGATGCTAGCAAATATCTTAGCAGACTCATACATAGATTAAAGTAATATCGCAGTCCCACACGCGCGCATCAAACAAGTGCATACTGAAGCCAAAAACAAGCTAAAGCACTAAAACTCAGATACAAGCATGTAGTCATCTCATACAATGAGAGAACTAAATGTCTCCATAAACAAACTAAAACTTAAGAAAGCTCCAGGAAAAGATGGTATCACCAACGACATGATCAGACATCTAGGACCCATAGCCGGACACAAACTTCTCATAAAACTCAGCCAATCGAGGAACACCAAAAAATTCCCAGATAAATGGCGGGAAACAATCATCATAAGACAAAAACAGCAAGATAAAACAAAGAAACGCTACAGACCAATCAGCCTACTGAGCTGCCTGGGCAAGGTCATGGAGAGAATTGTCAACACGAGTCTTCTTATTCTTCTGCGTTCGTTCTCAATCTCATGAAAGGGCTTAAGTAGCAGAATGTAGTCAAGAAAACGGAATGCGTTGTGTCGTAGTTTACAGCTTGACTGCGATATTTGCACCTTTTGGTCCAACACATCCGACTTCAGCAAGCATTTTTTGAGTACCGGGTTAGCATTCCCTCTTCGATCCCTTCTCCTTAGCCAGTCTGCCTTGCTGCAGCCTGTTATCCAGGATCACCGCGTGGAGATGTAGAAGGGTCTTGGCAGCTCTGGTTCGCTGGCCCTGACGCTAGCAGTCAGCTATGGGTCGCTGACCACTGCAGCTCATGCGCTGCTCAGCGTATTGATCCCAACACGAGTCTAATGACACATCTGGAAAAAAGAAACTGTATGGTAGGCAACTCACAGTCCAAAACAAGGAACAAGTAATGGCGGTCTTTGTGGACGTAACAAGGTGTGGAAAGACGAACTTCTCCCCACGATGCTTGAAAATAAAGTGGAAGGTAGGATGTTCAGTTAGATACGTGACTTCCTCCACTATCGAACAACAAGAGTGAAGCTAGATGGGATTCTTAGCCATCGTGTCACTCTCCAGCAAGGAGTGCCACAAGGAGGAGTCATATCACCTACCTTCATCATGTTCATCAATCACATAGTGAAGACAATTCCTAAGCATATCTCCAGGGCCCTCCATGCAGATGATCTTGCAGCATGGTGTGTTGCAGAAAACCTACTCACTGCTAAACACAGGATGGAGAGAGCACTAAATATAGGAAAATGAGCGTCAGATTGGGGCGTCCAAATAAATACCTAAAAGACCGTAGTAACCTGCTTCTCGTTATCCAACCGGGAAGAAACATTCAAACTAAAACTACAGGAAAGTGAAATCACATATGAAGAAAACCCTACATATCTTGGGGTAAAGCTAGACAAAAGGTTCACCTGGAAGCCACACATGAACACCATAGAACAGAGAGCAACAAGAAAACATTCCATAATGAAGAAGTTGGCATGCGCACGCTGGGGAGTAAATACTTGCATTCTCAAATACGGCATGTCAGTCTGAGACACAGCATTCAAAAACAAATACATACCACCTAATAAAAGTACAAAATACAGGCCTCCTACTAATCACATGAGGATTGAAAGGTACCTCAATCCAGGCAATGGAAAAACACACCAAACTCAGACCCATACATAATAGACGAGAAGAGAAGGTGCTCGTGCACATCTATAGGTTGCGACGCATGCCAAACCATCCCATGCAGGCCAAACCATCCCATGCAGGCCAAACCATCCCATGCAGGCCAAACCATCCCATGCAGGCCAAACACCAAAATACAGGAAATAAAGGTTGAAGACTAACTTCATACACACATCACAACAAATACATAGCTGTCTCAGAGACCTCGTCCCAGGCAAAAGCACAGAAATGGAGATGCTGGTGGGCTATGAGGAGCCAAACCACAATCTAGATCAAGTTTCAATTACCACAGAAGCGCCCGGAGTAGAAAAGAAAGATCATCACACCACCAGCCACCGAGGCTCAAGAGATGATTGAAGGCAAACCAGCCACCGAGGCTCAAGAGATGATTGAAGGCAAATACAGCCCAAAGAATGGACACATTTGTACATAGATGGATCTGCAAAAGAGGCGGCAAAAAAATAGGGGAAGATGTATCTTTATAAGACAAAAAATGGAAAATTAACCCACAAGTCCTTTCCAACAGGAAAAACTTCCTCCAGCCTGAGGGCAGAATCAATGGCACTTCTCCAAGCACTGAAAATTGTCACCACATTGGAAGCTCACACACACACGTCAGGATAGTGATCTTCACAGACTGTATGCAACTACTCGAATCTGTAAAAAATACAACAAATGAGGACGTAACACATACAATCAGAACATAACTAAATGCTATACAAAAAATCTCAAAGATCACGCTCCAGTGGTTCCCCTCTCATTGTGGAACTACGAGAAACGAGAGAGCCGATGCACTATCCAAAGCAGGTGGTAAAATGGAACAATACACCCATAAAGTGCTATATAAGGAGACCAAAGCTATCATTCGCAGCCAATCTAAAATAAATGGGAGAAAAACATAGGAGAGAGTAACAGTTCAGACCCAATCCACCAGCAACAATGACATTTCCGCATAAGAACAGGCCACATCAGACTACTGGACCACAGCAGACTACTGGACCACCTGTATCGGCTCAAAATTTCCCAATCAAATGAATGTTCATGTGGGACAGGAGTCCAGGCCCATGAACACGTACTTCGAGATTGTCCATGTGGGACAGGAGTCCAGACCTCTAAACACGTACTTCATGAATGTCCATATGGGACAGGAGTCCAGACCCCTGAACACGTACTTCAGGAATGTCCATGAGGTACAGGAGTCCAGACCCCTGAACACGTACTTCAGGAATGTCCATGTGGGACAGGAGTCCAGACCCCTGAACACGTACTTCAAGATTGTCCATGTGGGACAGGAGCCCAGACCCCTGAACACGTACTTCAAGATTGTCCATGTGGGACAGGAGCCCAGACCCCTGAACACGTACTTCAAGAATGACCGGCCTACGAAGAACTAAGATGCCAGATGGAGCAGAACTGAGGCTAAAACTAAGGGGTCGCCGTTCAGACCTGAAAAGGACTGTAGACTTCATCCTGGCGATACAGGAACAAACTGTTGTGCCGTGCCTTAGAGCAGAACACAACCGACTCCACAGCCACATGTACAGCGAGATTGTAAAACAGAAAATGACTTACTGGCGACACTTTACTCCATAAAGGAATTAAATATCGCAAAGCAATAACGCAGCTGGCCCTGATGATTTGAGTACAGAGAAAGCTAAAATCTTTGGACCAGACACCATGAAATGTCTGTTAGGGCGTTTTAACACATGATCGAATCTATAGGAATCCCTCAAATTTGGCAGAAACCCCTCGTGGTTGCGTTGATAAAACCATGAAAACCCCCAAACATAATCCACAATTTTCAGGCTGGTCTGTTCAGAAGTGGATGAAAAAACCTTGAAAGAAACAGCGACACTGGTGATGGAGAGACATCAGTACTGGTGATGGAGCGACATCAGTACTGGCGATGAAGAGATAGCAACACTGGTGATGGAGTGACAGAGTACAAATATACAACTCGTAAATCAGATAAACGTGATGACCCAACGAACTGCCATGTTTAGGAAAGACGAGAACGAGGCGAGACGGAACGAGGCGAGACGAAGTATTTCTTGAGATTCGTGTATCTGTTAGAGCTTTTTTTTAAAAAAATATTTAAAACGTCACGTGTGTGTGTGTGTGTTGTATGTGTGTGTCGTGTGTGCATACGTATGTACAACACACACGTGACGTTTTTAATATGTACGTACGCACGCACGCACGCACGTACGTACGTACGTATGTATGTATATATGTATGTATGTATGTACGTACGATTGTATGTATGCTTGCCTGTCTGTCTGCCATCATAAAACTTGCATACGGAACCACTGTGATACATTTTTAGGGGCAACCGAATTTCGCCATGATTTCTAGAGTCCGTCCCTATGTCAAAGACCTTAGTCAGGTCAACACAAGTCGTATAAAAATTACGATGTCATACCTGACATTTCTCTTGGATTTGAAGAGCTGCACATATCATGTCTACCGTTCAGCGATCAACTCGGAATCTACATCGACTCTACAGGAATAGCTTCTGCTCGAGATGAGTTGTTAAGCGGTTGAGCAAGGCTCGAGCCAGAATTGCTCTAACGATCGAAGGGAAGGAGATTCCCCTGTGGTTATAACAAGATTGGCGACTGTAATTGCGCCTGTACATTTTGACAATGGTTTTATCTTTCAGTTCCTGCAGTATATGACCATTATCCTAAATTGAGCTAAAGAAATATGTTAGCTTATGTAGCAGCACAGGGCTGCCTGCTTTATAAATCTCAGCAGAAAAAGCACCTGACACACGGGCCATGCCGCTAGGCATTAGGCTGATTATTTTATCGGTATCATCTGTTCTGTCTGGGACATCAAGCCTGCCGCTAATAGAACCTGAGATAGCAACTTGAAGCATGCGTGTTTTGACTAGGTCTGATGGTGGATGGACAGTTTACGATAGCACTTAAGTGCACTGACCAGCGCTCTAGAATACTAATTGTGTTAGTAGTGCGTGGCATCAGCATTAACCTTTAATTAAGGACAGGAGATGAGTGATAGGACCTGACGACTGTAGACAGCTTCCAGGGTACGTTAAACAGCTCCAGTCATTTGTATCTGCATATAGCTGGAATTAAAGGTCATTGTTGTTGAGTCAGGCATCCTACATAGTCCTGTTCTGGTTCTGGACAATCCTACGAATATTGGTGACGGCAGATGTATTGGACGATGAAGAGAGATTTTCTGGGTGGAGTCTTCATAAACTATGTTTTTTCATCCATCAGTCTAAAATAGTCTCATTTGTCCTCCATCACACGTAAATACCCGATGACATTACACTTTAATTACATTTTTGGGACAATTTGTTAAAATTAAATAACTTCATAATTATCCTCATCAGCGCCTCACATATCGCATTAATTATAATATCACGTGAATTTATAAGCCAATCAAATCCTAGAAGTACATTTTAGACAATAATAATTCGTCCATTGCCGTTGCCCCGTGGATGAGGACCACCAACATCATCCTATGTCCTACTGCATTTTTGAGTATGTGGGTGCGCTTGTTACTGATCAAGTCAATGTAAGTGTGGAACGTCACACGCCTGGAGAACATAATAGCAGTTGCCTTCGGTATTCCATCTGCTCTAGACTTCTTAATTGCTCGTCTATCATGTGCACGCCGTTTGTGACCCCACTCTTCCAGGTTGAACCGATTTTGAGCAGGGTTCTCCCAGGTTATAATGTATGTCAGCACATAAGGGACTCCATCAGCCTGTCCTTGAAACGCTTTTTTAGATGTCCCTGTGATAGATCTCTTCCACCCAATTCACTATACATGAGACTTTTTGGAAGCCTTTCGCTTGACATTAGAGCACGGTGGCCAGCCTATGTCAATTGCTTGTGTGTGCAAAAGTGCATGAATACCCTGGCATGTTGGCTCTAGATATCACTTCAATATCCATCATGTGGTCCTGTCAGCGAATATGCATTATGCGTCTCAGACAATTCACGTGGAAGGGATTTAGCTTCCTAGCGTCACCAGTGTAGACCGTCCAGCTCTCACGGGTACAGATCAGGGTGGGGAGAATGACGGAATGATAGATCTTCAGCTTAGTCCTTATGCGGATTCCTCGACGTTCCCACACTGTTGAGCGTATTCGACCAAAAGCTGTGCTGGCCTTTGCTATTCTATTAGCCAGTTCATCAGCAATAGTCACTGATCTCGATAGCGATTTAGACACATTTTTCGCTAATTATTTATATTCTCTCCCCGTAACCATTGGCTGTTTAAGAGCCGTGCCTGGTACTGGTTGGTTCATGACCTCAGTTTTCTTCGTTCTAATGGTCAAGCCAAAGTTGTCACAAGCAGCAGAGAACCGGTTCTTGCTCTCCCACATATTCCGCTCCGAGCTACTGTCATCTGCAAACAAGAGTTCGCTTATCGTGTCACGCATCACCTTGAAATTCGCTTTCAGATTGCAGAGATTGAATAGACCACTATGCGTGCCGTAATTTATTAGTATGACATTTTCGCTATTCTTGAAGACGTCCGTCGGAATGGCTGAAAGCATCAGCTGAACAGTGTTCGGTGCAAGCACACATCTCTGTTTCACGCAGTTGTTCATCTCCAATGGTGGTTTTTTTTTTTTTTTGCGTTTGCCTTATTTCTCTAATCCCCAAGGCAGTGTGCGTTGCACTGCGTTTTTCATTTTGCGCCTGTCGGCCCAGTGCATCCGACTTCAGCATGCATTTTATGTAAGGGTCTGCTTCCTCCTGCATTTTCTAAGGGTTTGCTTCCCCGGGGTAACGGCCGGTGCTGTGATGGGGATCGAACCCAGCACCTTCTGGTTGTGAGCCGTCCCCCTCCAAATGGTGTAAAGGTCTCGACTCGACATTGTCAAGTACACATGCCCTAGTGAAGCTGTTTCACCAGGGAAGTCGAATTTGATTTTGTTGGGATCTTTTACGTCGTTCGTTCTCAAACTTCCGCTACAGATCTCAAGTAGCGTGATGTTGTTTGGAGAACGGAATGCGTTGTGTAGTAGTTCACAGCTTGACTGGAATATTTGCACATTTCGGTCAAATACATCCGACTTCAGCAGGCATTTTTAGGTACCGTGTTATCCTTCCCTCTTCGATCCCTTCTCCTTAGCCGGCCTGCTCTGTTATCCAAGATCACCGCGTGGAGGTGTAGAACGGCCCTGACAATAGTGGTTAGCTTTGGGTAGCTGGCCCTGACGCTAGCAGTTAGCTTTGGGTAGCTGGCCCTGACGCTAGCAGTTAGCTTTGGGTAGCTGACCGCTGCAACTCCTGCACTGCTCAGCATATTGATCTGCCATAATCCACCTCTGCTTTCGTGGAGTCAATGAATGTAGTTGACAGTTTTGTTCTCGACACTTCTCCCGTTACTAAAAACCCACACAGCAGAAAATGGAAGAAGTTTGTAGATAGATGAGCTATTCCAAGGCTCCGTATTTTAGGAGACGGCTTCAAATGAAAACCTTCAAAGTGGGATATCAATTAAAGAACCATGTCTTTGCATTGTAACTTGTTAATATGGTTGCTCAGGATGTCAAGAGTGTCCTGCACGAGCCATCACGGTACAGACGAACAACATGACCTCATTGTTGTTGTTATTTCGAATGCCCACAATGAGTAGGTTTACTCTTGTGTGCTTTGAAACGGATGTAAGGTGGCGGGTTGCAGTAGCTTTCCTCACATCCCAAGTGCGATGATGAAGGTGGACCGCGGTCCTCTATGCAGTAGTGCTATGCTTGGCTTCATCTGCGTGTCGCTCACTACTATGAGGATCACGTCGATACCTCACCTCGTTAACCTGGCTGCCACGAAAACAGCCCGTTTCCAGGGAGGGCTTTGAGGAAGCCAAGGTTGAGGGTCCTGGCCAGTATATTTGGCCAGAACCTGACTAATATGTCTGATCAGTATGTTTTGCCTGACCCTGACTAACATGTCTGATCAGTATGTTTTGCCTGACCCTGACTAACATGTCTGATCAGTATGTTTTGCTTGACTCAGACATCATGTCATAATGGCATTTAACAGATGGCACCCGACTATTGACATGCACCATTATTGAAGTAGCTTTCTGTGTTATCGTTTTCTTTTAGCAGCGAAGGGGTGCAACCTATAGAAACTCATCTGCGAATGAAGGCCCAGTATGGTGATACATGCCTGTCACCCTATCAAGTGTATGAATGGAGTAGGAAGTTCTAAAACAGCGTGAGTTCTGTGACAGATTGTTCACGACCGGGTCAGAAGCACCAAGTAGTGACTAGTGACCGCAGAGTCGATTGCAGACGTTGACCAGTTAAAGGAACACCGCCGATTGAATGTGGATGAAACTGCCGCACATCTGGAAATCAGTCAAGGTTCAACACACTACATTATCCATTATGTGCCACATTACTGCAAGGTGGGTGCCAGGGCAGCTTAGTCCATAATTCAAACAACGAAGCGTTGATGTCTGTAAGGAACTTAAATTCTGCACTTTGTAACAGCAGGTAATGGTTTCATAGCATGAATTGTTACTGGAAATGAAACAGATTCACTAGCACGAGCCTGAAACGAAGAATGGTGCAATCGCTCCTCATCGAAACTGAAGTGGTTTCATAAGCAGCAATCTGCAGGGTAGGTTATGATGACTCTTGGAATGAACGAGGCGTTATTTTAGACACTGTATGCCCAGAGGGAACCTTCTACAGGAATCCATGCACTTTATAGGCGATGGGAGACTTGTATTGAACCTTCTATGGGAATTCATGCACTTTATAGGCGATGGGAGACTTGTATTGAACCTTCTACGGGAATTCATGCACTTTATAGGGGATGTGAGACTTGTATTGAACCTTCTACAGGAATCTATGCACTTTATAGGCGATGGGAGACGTGTATTGAACCTTCTACATGAATTCATGCACTTTATAGGCGATGGGAGACTTGTATTGAACCTTCTACAGGAATCTATGCACTTTATAGGCGATGGGAGACTTGTATTGAACTTTCTACAGGAATCTATGCACTTTATAGGCAATGGGAGACTTGTATTGAACCTTCTACAGTAATCTATGCACTTCATAGGCGATGGGAGACTTGTATTGAACCTTCTACAGGAATCCATGCACTTTATAGGCAATGGGAGACTTGTATTGACCGGAATGGTGACTACGTCAAAAAATGATAGTTGTGTTTCACTTTTTCAGAATAAATTTACAAAAAAAATAGTATTCATTTGAAGCTCCCTAGTATTATAGTGCATAATTCTATTTGCCTACATTAATAGAATAATAATATACTTTTTTTCACAATAAATTATAATTTAATGTAAAACAGGTTCTACATTTCCGAAAGGTAAAATAACATTAAATAAAATACATTTAAAAACATTTTTTAAAATAAAAAAAAACAAGCTTTTATTTCCAAATGCTTGGTATTGTGATGGCTATCTAGCAGCCCTTAGGTATAATCTTGTAGTTCCAGGCTGCCCAGAGAACCTTCAGTGTTTCCATGTACTTGACCATTTCTGGTGTTATACCAGCCAATATGTCCAGCTGCTTTGCCAACCTTTACTTTCTCGTTTTGCCCTCAGCTCCTCCATTGTGATATGGTCTCTGTAATTGATTTCCTCCTCTGCCTGTCTTACCTGGAACTTAAAACAGAAAGGAACTATCTGCCCAGCTGACAAATGAGCCTCGCTGAAAGAAAGCACTCCACTTGAACCAAAGACACATTGTTACTATTAGCCAAGCCCATCTCACACTCCACTTGAACCAAAGACACATTGTTACCATTAGCCAAGCCCATCTCACACTCCACTTGAACCAAAGACACATTGTTACCATTAGCCCAAGTTCATCTCACACTCCACTTGGACCAAAGACACATTGTTACCATTAGCCAAGCCCATCTCACACTCTACTTGGACCAAAGACACATGGTTACCATTAGCCAAGCCCATCTCACACTCCACTTGCAACTTTCGACTATAGACAAAGTATGTGTTATGACGTCAGGGTTGGACCCAGCCTTTTTCTGTTGAGTTTCTCTTTTGGAAATATCTCACATTTAGATTTTAATAATTGAATATCCTTTTCAAATCATCATATCTAACACAATCTTACTGACCACACCTCTAACCCAACACAATCTTACTGACCCCACCTCTAACCCAACACAATCTCACTGACCACACCTCTAACCCAACACAATCTCACTGACCACACCTCTAACCCAACACAATCTCACTGACCCCACCTCTAATCCAACACAATCTCACTGATCACACCTCTAACCCAATACAATCTTACTGGACCATACCTCTAACCCAACACAATCTCACCGACCACACCTCTAACCCAACACAATCTTACTGACCACACCTCTAACACAACACAATCTTACTGACAACACCTCTAACCCAACACAATCTCACTGACCACACCTCTAACCCAACACAATCTCACTGACCACATCTCTAACCCAACACAATCTCACTGACCACACCTCTAACCCAACACAATCTCACTGACCACACCTCTAATCCAACACAATCTTACTGGACCATACCTCTAACCCAACACAATCTCACCGACCACACCTCTAACCCAACACAATCTTACTGACCACACCTCTAACCCAACACAATCTTACTGACCACACCTCTAACCCAACACAATCTCACCGACCACACCTCTAACCCAACACAATCTTACTGACCACACCTCTAACCCAACACAATCTTACTGACCACACCTCTAAGCCAACCTTGCACGACCCACCTCTTGCAGGGTCACATGATAAGAATTTGGCTGGCAGCTCATGACTCACATCCTGTATCAGATATCTTCTAATCCTTGTTCCCTGTCTTCTTACATCAAGCAATGCTATACTTCCTGCCCAGTGCGTTTCAGGTCATCAGAAGCATGGTCCTTCCCCCAGAGACAGATTGCTTGCTTTTCTTTGATCTGCGTAAGTGGGCAGTCCTGCAGGATACGTTCTAGTGTTTGCCTGGGTGCTCTACAGTCGTATGTGGCGGTGTTTCTAAGAGCCATTCCTGTGGAGGTGAGCCTTGAGTCTGCAATGTTCCATTCTGAGTCTGAAGATCTTTGTCTGCCCATCTTTGCCATGTAGTCTGCTAATAATTCAGGTTTCTGCCTCTGGGTTGTGTCCCCAATGTCTTAGCCAAACAATCAAGAAGACTGCACTGAAAACCAATATTCATATACAACAGGACAAGATGGAAGTCAGCTAAGCTATCAACACAAACAAGATGGAAATGAACAAAGAGAAACACAAACAAGATAAACAATAGGAAAGATGATTATACATACAATGGTCAAAAACAATGTTTTGTCCAGGCTACATTGGCCTTCATTTAATCATTTTTTTCCTTCAATTTAATTTATTTGCAAAACATTGACAGTTTGTTGTGCACAGGGTAGATAATTATGAAACAAAACTAACAACAGCAAATTGGAGCCTCTATTATTCCCCCTGTATACGACAAGAGAGTGTGACACTGGGTAGAGATTTGTCAGTGTTCGCAGGAGTGCAAGACTTTGTACATAAAATACATGTTTAGTACGGCAGATGGCACTTGTTGTGACAATCCGCTGGAGACAGTGGTTATCTGTGGTCAACCTTATGTGAGAGGTTAGCTGTCAGTACATCATTGATGAGTGAAATTAAGACGACATTCAAACTGAAATAACTAGAACCGCATCTGAAAGCACAATTAGACAAGTCGTGAAAGGGAAGAATGCTACCAGCTAGATAATACATGCTAGACCAACTACAACCAGGCTTGATCTACCCCAACTACAACCATGCTAGACCAACTACAATCAGGCTAGACCAACTACAATCAGGCTAGACCAACTACAACCATGCTAGACCAACTACAATCATGTTAGACCAACTACAACCAGGCTACATCTACCCCAACTATGACCATGCTAGACCAACTACAACCATGCTAGACCAACTACAACCATGTTAGACCAACTACAACCAGGCTACATCTACCCCAACTATGACCATGCTAGACCAACTACAACCAGGCTAGATATATCCCAACTATGCTAGACCAACTAAAACCATGCTAGACTAACTACAACCAGGCTAGACCAACTACAACCATGCTAGACCAACTACAACCAGGCTACATCTACCCCAACTATGACCATGCTAGACCAACTACAACCATGCTAGACCAACTACAACCATGTTAGACCAACTACAACCAGGCTACATCTTAACTTAACTTAACGTCTTTATACTGGTTTAGAAGACCCTGCAGAGTCTGTATACAACCAGTTACATTTACATCACCTTGCTCTAAAATCTATGCGCATCCAGTTTATTCTTAAACGCATTAACTGTCCCTGCCTCCACTACCTCCCCTGGCAATGCATTCCAAGCAGACACCACTCTCTGACTAAAAAAATATTTCCTAATATCTAACCCCAACTATGACCATGCTAGACCAACTACAACCAGGCTAGATATATCCCAACTATGCTAGACCAACTAAAACCATGCTAGACTAACTACAACCAGGCTAGACCAACTACAACCATGCTAGACCATCTACAACCAGGCTACATCTACCCCAACTATGACCATGCTAGACCAACTACAACCAGGCTAGATATATCCCAACTATGCTAGACCAACTAAAACCATGCTAGACTAACTACAACCAGGCTAGACCAACTACAACCATGCTAGACCAACCCCAACCAGGCTAACATCTGATGCTTTAAGACACACAAATAGACACCTTTGATGAGAAGAAAGCTGCACATTACATGACAATCTTATGTCACTTTCCTGTGTCACTTCTTGTCTGTCATGTCTTATATCAACCCTTATCTGTCACCTCTTGTATGTCAACCCTTATCGGTCACATCTTAAATGTCAACTCTTGTCTGTCACTATATGTCCCTTTTCTGTCACTTCTTAAGTATCACCTCTTCTCTGTCATCAATTAAGTGTCATGTCTTTTATGTCAACTCTTGTCTACCAACTCATATATGTTAACTGTTACCCTCTGACCAACCCACACTGTACCAGCAAGAGGGAAAATATAAAACAACTGGAAACAAATAAACATCAACAATTCTCTCATAGAAGTCATGCCTGATATCAGCAACTTTCAATAATTCTCTCACAAAAGTCATACCTCCAATCATCAACTTTCAACAGGTCTCCCACAAAAGTCATGCCTCCAATCATCAACTTTCAACAGGTCTCCCACAAGTCATGTTTGCAATAAGTGGGAACATCTCCAGTTTTAGAAAGTTTCAACAATGATCACAACAGAAATGAAATTTTCAACACTTAACAATCAAAGGACAAAGAAGAGTGAAAAAAACTAGCTAAAACTCAACAAAAATAAAGGCAGCAGAGAAAGACTGAGGAAGTTAGCTGCTCGACACAGCAGTAGCCAGTGACGGTGGGCAGCATAGTTTATGTCATGATAAATTAATGTGTTCTGTGCAGGTCAAACAAAAAATGAAATGTTTCTCTTTCAAGTAGCGAAATCATTCTGAAACCATGTTTTTGTCAAATAGTGGCGTAACTGTGGTAAGGAGAGTCTGTCTGATACTACAATGTACTTCATATTAACCATTATAGCAAGATGCTAAGGGCTCTACTAAATATTCCATTGGTAATTGAACCAAATATATGTTATCTTCTAAATGTACATACTGCAGCCATACAAGATGTGATAATTAAAATATACATAACACAGAGTAAAGTGGCTATAGTTAATGAACACATCATCTGAGACAATGTACCAAAACACAATGGATGAAGTCAACTGTTTGACTACAAACACATATCAAGAGAACACATTTGTTTGTAAGAAATGTTCAAAACAAGTCACAGTCAGGAATGTCAATTACTGGAATAGCTGGGCAGTAATTTGTTGAAAGTCTCATACAACAGGGGGGCACTTGCAGGCACATCAGTATACCTTTGATGGTCTAAGCACATCATTATACCTTTGATGGTCTAACACTGTAGGCACATCATTATACCTTTGATGGTCCGGACACATTATTAAACCTTTGATAATGATTAAACTACAATTTCTAGCAGTAAGATAGATTACAAAAATAAAACTGAACTTTCTAAATGAAACAATGATTTCAGCAGCTGAATCTTTTTGGAAGTTGAGTTGACCCGAATATATTTCTGAATGGAAAATTGTCAATGTTTGGTTGGACTGTCTTGTGTGCAACTCATTCAATGTTATTTCACAGACAAATCTAGTGTTGACATAGAACTTTGATCTAGCGACAAGCCATGAGTGCCTTCTATGGTGTTGTTCTTTCATCCTTTTGTTTTATGTAGCAAATACTTCCACAATCTATTAGTTACTACTGAATAAAGTTTATGTTCCAAATAAAAGATGAGACATAGGAATATACCTCAGTTCCACATTCTCAATAAACATAATTCTTGTCTTCTGCAAAAGGTCAACAACTTAATTGATGCAGTAGCATTCACAGATATTGTAATGGCTCTCAAGCTGGTCTGACTGAATGGTGACACACTTGGCACAAAGATGTATGACCTCAAGACACATTAAAAAGGGTTTAATTATCATCACTTTGTTAACAGACAAATTAAATTCCATATTGTTGAAAGTTAGGACAAAATCAATGTCCTTTGTCAAGCACCTATTGTGTTACAACACTGGTTTAGGGACCACTCATGTAAGGGACACACACACGGCTGACATTGTTAATACATTCTGTCTGCATAGAATGGGCAACTCGTTCCACAAGTCAGAACAGTTAATCTACATAGAATGGGCTACTTGCTACACCAGATTCAGAACAGTTAATCTGTATAGAATGGGCTACTGACTGAATGAGAGATGAATAAGTTGAACCTTTACAGATAAACTTTAGTATAATGTTATGGTACATGATATGTTATAGAGTATTAGACATAAACATATGCAAGCACAACAAACAAATGAAGACTGGGCTAATGATGTACATGTTATGTGCACCGTAAGCCACCACCTGTGACCGTGATGCAATTAAGTTTTAAGATTGTAGACCGGATTTTGGGAAGGAATCAGAGACTGATTTCCAGGTCAGCACAACTTTATAATGAGCTCAGATGTGGGTTTTCACAAGTTGAATGACAACTTCTAGAATAATGAAAGCTTGTGGCCCATACATCCTGTCCCACAATCAGCTTAGGTTAGGTTGTATGTGGGCCAGTTAGAACTATCACTGGTGGGCCATGCTACATGAGTCACCCCAATGTAGAGGAGATAGATAAGACCAGAGTAGCTGCTCTGCTGGTTCATGGTGCTACCAGGCCACAGAACCACGGCTATGCTTGGCTCAGGTTTATACCAGACCCCAGAACCATGGCTATTCTTGGCTCAAGGTGCTACCAGGTCACATAACTGTGCTAGTGTATCCACGATTACCAAATGACAAGATAGGATGTATTTCCCCAAACAAAATGAACATGCTTGCCCAGGGGCCTGATTCACGCATGCTCCAAATTACAAACTTCCAACAAACAGAACATAATGCCAAGTGTTTTTGTCAAAGCAGGTCCTCAGCTCCAAATGCATCATGTTTATGTGGCAGGCCTACAGCCCCAGCACAGGTTTGTTAGACCCCCTGTCCAACAGTCAAGACTCAACAATGTCAAGTCAATAAATATTTGCAAAAGGTTTGAGTCAACAAACAAATTTCTGCCTGTGTGTTCTATATGGATAATTTGTTCTAGATTTGAGTGGGTGATAAAAACAAGTCAGGGCAAATTCCTTTTCAAATATACAAAGACACTCATTGGTCATAACTGCCACACTCTGGTGACTAGTGAAATGCTGCTTGTATGGATATTTAGATGTTTTGTATCATAGTCTGCCCGTTTAAACCTTCCAGTCAAAATCTACTGTAAACACTCTTAGATTTATGGCTACATGATATCAACTAAAATCAAATGAATAATACAATTGACAGGAACAACATGAACGGTCAGTCTATATATAGAGGGCAGTTGACTCTGTTGTAAGGCTACATGATAGACACACTACAGTTTCTTGGGATAAAAACAAATTTTATTCCTTAAAATATGCTCCAATGTCATTGTACATTAGTATATAATATGAATCCTAGCTGTCAATGAGAGATATCAATGAAGGATATGATAACAATGATTGTTGCTATCACCAATATGGCAGAACATCTCCAGCCTGAAAATGCTTGCAAATATGTCCACTCTATTTAGTGTGTGCCACAATATCTTCTCTCTAGATTTAGCATTCATGATTGTTGATTGCTCTGAACTCTGGTAGGTTTGGCACGTGTTGGCCTAAGAATAAGAATGTAGTTCAGCATACTTCTTTCCTGGTGTTCACATGTGTATGTCCAGACTTCCTGGTGTTCACACTTGTATCATGTCCAGACTTGGTGGTGTTCACACTTGTATCATGTCCAGACTTCCTGGTGTTCACACTTGTATCATGTCCAGACTTCCTGGTGTTCACACTTGTATGTCCAGAATCTATTATGGCCAACATGCCCTACTATATCCTGAAGTATTCTATCCATGGTTAATGAGGCAGTCTCATGAGATAACAGCCTGATCTGTGGGTTTACCAACACATGTCACTGTTTGAGAACGTGATGATGTAGGCTAGGTTAGATGTTCTTGTTACATGTCACTGTTTGAGAACGTGATGATGTAGGCTAGGTTAGATGTTCTTGTTACATGTCACTGTTTGAGAACGTGATGATGTAGGCTAGGTTAGATGTTCTTGTTACATGTCACTGTTTGAGAACGTGATGATGTAGGCTAGGTTAGATGTTCTTGTTACATGTCACTGTTTGAGAACGTGATGATGTAGGCTAGGTTAGATGTTCTTGTTACATGTCACTGTTTGAGAACGTGATGATGTAGGCTAGGTTAGATGTTCTTGTTACATGTCACTGTTTGAGAACGTGATGATGTAGGCTAGGTTAGATGTTCTTGTTACATGTCACTGTTTGAGAACGTGATGATGTAGGCTAGGTTAGATGTTCTTGTTACATGTCACTGTTTGAGAACGTGATGATGTAGGCTAGGTTAGATGTTCTTGTTACATGTCACTGTTTGAGAACGTGATGATGTAGGCTAGGTTAGATGTTCTTGTTACATGTCACTGTTTGAGAACGTGATGATGTAGCTAGGTTAGATGTTCTTGTTACATGTCACTGTTTGAGAACGTGATGATGTAGGCTAGGTTAGATGTTCTTGACAAAAGCTGTTATACTATTGTTATAAAAGGTTCTGCCTCATATTTGGCAGATGTTTGAATTGAGTTTTTTTCTTGAGGCCCCCCCAGTATGTGGGGTCCATCCAAACATGATCTTACACTGAAGAGGCATTATGTCATATTTGTCCTTGGTCACATCACTCCAATCTAGCAGGTGAGTAAGTCAACCTTGGTCTTATCACTCCAGTCTAGCAGGTGAGAAAATCAACCTTGGTCATGTCACTCCAGTCTAGCAGGTGAGTAAGTCAACATGCGATGTGTGCTGTCCAAAGGTGGCTTGATACTCTGAGGAAGACACAAAACATCAATGATGTCATCTTGCTGAGATTTAGGAAGACAGAATTCAAGACACAAGAAGATCATCTGTCGAGAGGGCTAATAGCATGATGATCTAGACTTTGTCGATGACTTGGCTCTCTGCTCCACAACCACAATCAGATGCAAAACAAATGAAGTATACTTGATCAGAAGTTTTACAGAGGAAAAAATAAAGGGTTTATCAGCATAAATGCAACAAATGACACCCATATAGTGTAGGGAGATACACTCCTACAAGATTAGGAGTAAGCTAGCGTTGTTGTAAGCCAGCGTTGTTGTAAGCCAGTGTTGTTGTAAGCCAGTGTTGTTGTAAGCCTGTTGTGTTGTTGTAAGCCTGTTGTGTTGTTGTAAGCCAGTGTTGTTGTAAGCCTGTTATGTTGTAAGCCTGTGTTGTTGTAAGCCTGTTATGTTGTAAGCCTGTGTTGTTGTAAGCCTGTTGTGTTGTTGTAAGCCAGTGTTGTTGTAAGCCTGTTATGTTGTAAGCCTGTGTTGTTGTAAGCCTGTTATGTTGTAAGCCTGTGTTGTTGTAAGCCTGTTGTGTTGTTGTAAGCCAGTGTTGTTGTAAGCCTGTTATGTTGTAAGCCAGTGTTGCTGTAAGCCTGTGTTGTTGTAAGCCTGTTGTGTTGTAAGCCAGTGTTGTTGTAAGCCTGTTGTGTTGTAAGCCAGTGTTGTTGTAAGCCTGTTGTGTTGTAAGTCAGTGCTGTTGTATTGTAAGCCAGTGTTGCTGTAAGCCTGTTGTGTTGTTGTAAGCCAGTGGTGTTGTAAGCCTGTTGTGTTGTAAGCCTGTTGTTTTGTTGTAAGCCAGTGTTGTTGTAAGCCTGTTGTGTTATAGCTAGTGTTAACTTTAACAACTTTATACTGGTTTAGAAGACTCTCCAGAGTCTGTGTACAGCCAGTTTCATCTCAGTTGTGTTGTGTAAGCCAGTTGTGTTGTAACTTAGTAGTGTTGTAAGCTCATGTTGCTGTAAGCCAATGTTGCTGTAAGCCAATGTTGTTGTAAGCTCATGTTGCTGTAAGCCAATGTTGTTGTAAGCTCATGTTGTTGTAAGCTCATGTTGCTGTAAGCCAATGTTGCTGTAAGCCAATGTTGTTGTAAGCCAATGTTGTTGTAAGCCAATGTTGTTGTAAGCTCATGTTGCTGTAAGCCAATGTTGTTGTAAGCTCATGTTGCTGTAAGCCAATGTTGCTGTAAGCTCATGTTGTTGTAAGCTCATGTTGTTGTAAGCTCATGTTGCTGTAAGCCAATGTTGTTGTAAGCTCATGTTGCTGTAAGCCAATGTTGCTATAAGCTCATGTTGTTGTAACCTCATGTTGCTGTAAGCCAATGTTGCTGTAAGCCAATGTTGCTGTAAGCTCATGTTGCTGTAAGCCAATGTTGCTGTAGGACATCTCTTCTGTTATATTCACCTGCCACATTGTCCTGAGGGATTTATGAGATGAAATCATGTCTAAAGTATATTGCAGACAGTGCTAAGAGAACACATTTGTCTCAACATTTGGTTTCAGTTTGCACAACAAAACAGGACCTAAGTACCAAGATAACAATAGCAAGCTTTAATTAGAAAATGTAAGTAGTGAAGAAAGCCATCTGGCTTGACTGGACAGACAGCTAGTGATGAGCTCTTACTAGTCACTCAGAAGTAAATGATTCCCTCAGGACTCTTCTGGTCATCTTCAGGCTTGGAGACTGGGCCTCCTGGAGCTCCGCCAGGCTGTGGAGCTGGTGGTTTATTGGATGGGCTGGTGGTGTTTCCTGATGATGGCTTGCCCTTAGGATCAGCCAACTTCATCACTCTAGCCAGGCTGGAAGGCACAGTGTGTCTGTTCTCTTGTTGTGCCAGTGCAGTACGAGAAGCCGCTGACATGGACTGGACACGAGAGACCCCAGCTGAGCCAGTTCGACCTGGCAGTTTGTTTTGTACCCCAGCAAGAAAAGATGATGAGGATGTTGTATTGGCCTGCTGTTGCGACTGATTGCCAGTCACAATGCTGTTAGAACCGGATAGCTTCAGTGGTAAGTACTGTACATTCCCGCCACCAAGTCTCTGCTCGTTACGAGCACTCAATAAGTGCACTGGAAGGCCTGACTGCTTGCCAGACGCTGCAGTGTTAGAACTCTGACCCTGCAAGTTACCAACTGACAGTCGAGGCTGACGAGGAAAACCTTTAGCAGACTCTCCTACATTGGGTGGAAAGTTCTGAATGTTATCAACATCACTTATAGCAACTGTGCTATAGAAATCAGCAGATGCTGATCTGCGATGGCTAACAGGCCTCTGCTGTGGCATGCTGTTACTTTCCATCCTTTCAAGGTCCTCGTCCTCGTGATCACCAAACGAACTGCACACTTGATAACCTTGCTCTCTCATCATGTCAATCTGACGCTGCAGAACTTCTCTTTCTCTCTTCAGGTCTTCCTTCTTGAGGCGCAGGTCCAACTGAAATAAACCAAATACTGACAGATATAATCTGGCCAATGGGAGCATTTCCATGTACGAGAAATGGTTCAATCTAGATCTAGGCTTTACAAGTATTCTATTTACAGACAGATCCATTCGCGTACGTGCGCACATGTGTGTGTCAGTATGTATGTATTGCACACATTTGGTTTCAGTTTGCACACACACATGCACAATTCTTTTCCCACTCTACCAACAATTAAAATAGAGAAATAAAAACCACCTACAAACACAAAGCTAAATAGAGATGTCTTACACCAGGCAATTAGGTCATGAATAAATTATGATCTTGGCCCGATGGCCCAGCTTTGGTTGACACACCGTGGTAAGTCCAGGCAGTTGTTGATGTCCTTCCTGACAGACACATTCGGTCATTTTCCAATGAAGAAGCAAGACAAATCGTGACCAGATATGTGCACACAAACATGTCCAACAGACATACTAATGGGTACACTTGTCTTAAAATATTTATAAACACATACAACAGACATACACTGTACAGAAGGCACATGATTTTGTTGTTCGTCCATCGTAATTGATGAGGAGGACCATTTTGTTAACATTCACTGTTCGCATGAGTTTAAAGATGGCTAAGCCAATCAGAGCCCTGGATTGTCTGCACGAGTAGGACCTCCCTCCCACTGGGGTTGAAGAAGGGATGATGTCAGCTGATTTACGGAGCAATCGTTTCTGGATAGTCTAATTTATTCTTGCTACCTCATGTCCCTGAACACCCTCAGCAATAGTGCTGCGCCAGATTGGTGGCGATTCTTTCCCAGTCAACATGGTTAATACCGCACTGGATCAGTAATCTATTAAGGGTGTCCTTGTACCGTTTCCGCTGCCCACCGCTTGCTCTTTTACAATTTCACAGTTCACCATAGAGCAGTTCTTTTGGTAGACGTTGATCTGACATGCTGTACCAAGTGACAAGCCCATCTTAGTTGTGCTGCACATACCATAGTGTGTATACTGGACACACATAAACACCTGTATTTGGCACCTTGTCTTGCCATCTAATCATCAGTAGTTTCCATAGGCAGTGCATATGGAAGTGGTTTAATTTCCCAACATGACGACTATAGACTGTCCAGTTCTCACACGCATATTGGAGGGTAGGTTGTTTTTTGTGTTGGAGATCTGATCACTGGCCTATCCCACACCTTACTATGAAGTCTACCAACCAAATGCCACAGTTCCCCTAGCTATTCTTGTATTCACCTCATCATCTTTGTGAATGACCTGAGACAGAGTACTGCCAAGGTACGTAAATCTGTTAACATTGTATAAACAGTGGCCGTGTACCATGATTGAAGTCTCCGAAATGGCTATATCTGGAGTCGGTTGATGTAAAACCTATATGTTTGTGATACAGATGGAGAGGCCAAAGTTTTTCATGAACTGATCCATGCATTCTTGCATTGTGCCCCTCCTTCCGTATTGGAATTAAAGGCACAGTCATCCAGAGTCATCCACATAAATTAAATTATGAAGAGTTAACTTGTGGATTTTGGTTTTGGCCTGAACCTTTCCAGATTGAATATCCCGCCGTCAGTGCGGTAGTGAAACCTAAGTCCAACGTCTCAATCGCTGTAGGCATTCCCCAGCTTGGCAGAAAATATCAAATTGACAAGAATTGGGGCCACCTCATATCCCTGCTTCACACGGTTAGCAACAGTAGGGGGGGGGGGGGGCAGAGCGTTTTCCCACGGTTAGCAACAGTAGAGGGGGGCAGAGCATTTTCCCATGGTTAGCAACAGTAGAGGGGGGGGGGGGGGGGGGCGCAGAGCGTTTTCCCTGATCAATAGTCGTATAGAGAGAAACATTATATTCCTAGCAGTTCGCTCGGATCTCCTTTGCAGCAAAGATCATTTTGATGGTCCCATGATTCTTTCTAAAGCCATATTGAGTCTCAGGTAACCCCTGCTGCAGGTGAAGATCTAGTCTTCTGGAAAGTCTTTTTGCAAACAGTTTTCCTTCTACACACAGCAGAGATATCCCTCTGTAGTTGTCACGGATTTGTTTACTACCTTTACGCTTAGGAAGGACGACTAATGTCTGGTCAGGCACAACGTACTGGTCAGACATGTTAAGTCATTTCAGTTCATCCTGTAACCCATTAGGTCATTGGGGGACACATGAAGACACTTCCACAATCCCATGCCATCTCTCTCTGTCCGCTGCCGCCAGTCGTGCCTCACCAGGACGAAGTTTTACCACTCAGTGATGTTGTCTGCCCATCTTCACCTTGGACAACCCCGCCCTCTTTTTTCCCGGTACAGAACCATGCAGTATAAATTTGTAATTCCACTGGACCTCGTGACGTGCCGATACCAAGCCATCTTTCGTTTTTTGATAGCTTTGAACAGATCATCAAAAGGCCCAATTCCGTTTTCCACTCTTCGTCGAATTTCTATGTTCATGACACGATCTTTATATGTAACATTTGTTAGTCAGGGTCAGGCAAAATATACTGGCCAAGAACCTCACCTCGGCTTCCTTCCTGGAAACAGGCTTTTTTTATGGCAGCCTGGCTAACGAGGTGAGGGATCGACGTGCGTGACACGCAGATGAAGCCAAGCATAGAACAACCGCCTGGAGGGCCGATGTTTATGATGTGAGGAAAGCTACTGCAAAACACCACTTAACATCCTTTTCAGGGCGCACAAACAAGTAAACCTACTCATTGTGGGAATTCGAAACAACAACCTGTACACTTATGTATATGAACAATGGAAGCGTCTATGAGTTCCTACGAGATCCTCTTTTCTTCCACTTTAAAAAAAACAAATTTGTAAGCTTCTCAGTCATTTTTTGGCTGCCAGCTTTGTAGATCTCTGCGTCTGCTCCGGGAGCATTGTCGTCTGCGAGGAGGTGAATAGCGGCCCTAGTTTCCTGCTCGGTCGGAGGATCACCCATGCTCTCATTCATTTCTAATTGTGGTAGATGATCAATTGTCTGTTCATTAACAGTAGAGGGTCTATTAAGGGCCTTAGCAAAATGTTCTGCACATCTTACCAGTAGCTTTTCTTTCTCCTGATTACAGAATTGCCATCTTTGCTTAAGGAGGCATATACGACAGGCGACATGTATAAAGCATATAGGAGACATGGCTAAGGGAGGTGGCGTTTTATTGTACTGTACAAATTCAGTTAATATAACGATCAAAGATGATTTATCATGTGGTAATAAACATTAAAGTGTATGGGGAGAAATAGAAAGTGGGGGTGAAAAAAACAGTGTTTGGGGTATGCTATAGATGTCTATCAAGGCAAAAAGAGGAATACGAGGAGCTTATTAGTAGCATAGCAAAGGCAAGTGAAGGGAAATTATTATTAATGGGGGAGTTCAACTTTCCAGATATAAAATGGGATATGTCAGCAATTGTAGAGACAAAACCTTTTGTTAAGTACATAACTGACAATTTTTAAATTCAACATGTAGAAGCAGCCACTAGAGGTAAAAACACACTCAACTTAGTTTTTACTACAGAGGAAAATATGATTGAAAACGTTACCGTTGGGAAATTGTTTGGCTCGAGTGACCATCAGATCATCCGTTGGGATCTTATAGCAGGGAATAAAGTAAACATAAACACGCGAACATATGACTACTCTAAGGCAGATGTTAAGAAGATGAAAGAGGCAGCGAGCCACATAATCTGGAAAGATACTGTTGGACGAACAGATGTTGAACAAGAGTGGGAGAGTTTTAAAACAGTTCTAGAAAAGCTAAAAGAGGAATGTGTTCCATGTAGAGAGGTAAACCCCAAGCATAAAAAGTGGATAACTAGATTTGTAGTTAAATGTAGAAGAGCTAAATATAAAGCATTGAAAAAATATATAGAGGCAGGTAAATCAAAATGAACATATTTAAAATATTTGGACACGCAGAACATAGCTCAGAAAGTGAATAAAACAAAAACAGACTTAAAAAAACAAACTTGCTCAGAGTTTTTCTTAAGTTAGAAATAAACAAAGAATGAAAGACAAAGTAGGCCCTCTCATAGACAGTACAGGAAAAATAATAAGTGAGAATAGGGAGGCAGCTAATCTACTCAATCAGTACTTTAGCACAGTCTACCCAAAAGAGGACTGCTACAAGATTCAAGAGCCCATAGATATCTTTTAAAGAGACATGGATACAGCTGGATTAAGATCAATCTGTATTACAGAGAAAATTTTTTTTTTTAAATTGGAAGGGTTGAAAGTGGATAAATGTCCAGGTCAAGATGGTATTCATCCAAAATTGTTGTTTGACTAACTAGAAAAAACCAGTGACTATATTATGTTCTCAATCACTTGCAAAAGGGATTGTTCCACGAGATTGGAAAGATGCAGGAGTGATTCCCTTATTCAAAAAGGGCAAAAAATCAGATCCAGCGAATTATAGACCGGTGAGTTTAACGAGCATAGTCTGTAAATTGTTAGAGTTATAATCAAAGAAAACATTAAAATGCATTTAGACAAATTTAATCTAATCAGAAATAGTCAGCATGGGTTTACTAGAGGGAGATCATGCTTAACAAATCTATTAGAATTCATGGAGGAGATTACCAAAATGATAGCTAAAGGAGAGCCAGTGGACGTTATTTATCTAGATTTTGCAAAGGAATTTGATAGTCTCTCATCAAAGATTATTTTGAAAGTTAAAATCACATGGAATAGGTGAGGAAGTTGCCAAATGGATTGAAAATTGGTTAACGGGAAGAAGGCAGAGGAAGGGCATAAATAAGGAGTACTCAGAGTAGTGTGAAGTGAAAAGTGGAGTGCCATAGGGATCGGTTTTGGGACCAATTTTATTTTTGATATATATAAATGATTTTGATATTGATATGGGATTCATGATTGCAAAATTTGCTGATGACACAAAACTATGCACTAGTGTCTCATCTAAAGCAGAAGTGGATATATTGAGGTAGGATTTAGATAAAATTCGAGAATGGTCTGTAATCTGGCCAATGGAGTTTAATGTTGTTAAATGTAGTCATTCACATGGGTAGATCCAATATGGAACATAATTACAGAATGGGAGAGAACAATATTAGAAAGATAGATAAGGAAAGGGACCTAAGGATTATAATAGATCATACAAGTAAGGTGAGTGAGCAAGTTCAGGTAGCAGTGAAAATGGCAAATGCAATGTTAGGTATGATAAAAAGAAATATTAAACATAGGAGCAAGGAAGTGATAGTCAAACTCTATAAAGCATTAGTTGGACCTAGATTGGAGTACTGTTTACAGGTGTGGAGTCCTTATCATAGAGGAAATATAAACATGCTGGAAAGAATACAAAAAAGAGTGACAAAGCTGATAGTGGGATTCCAGAATTAGTTATGAGGAAAGACTCAGAAAAACCGGCCTACAGTGTCTAGAAGAGAGAAGAATTCGTGGTGACTTAATACAGGTTTATAAGATGATCAGAGGAATGGATAAATTCGACTATAACAAGATTTAAAATACAGCCACCCACAATAACACGAGGGCATAGCTACAAGCTGACTAAAGAGAGGTCCAGATTAGATATTAGGAAATATTCTTTTAGTCAGAGAGTGGTGAATGCTTGGAATGCATTGCCAGGGGAGGTAGTGGAGGTAGGGACAGTTAATGCATTTAAGAATAAATTAGATGCCCATAGCTTTTAGAGCAAGGTGATGTAAATGAAACTGGTTGTATACAGACTCTGCAGGGTCTTCTAAACCAGTATAAAGACGTTAAGTTGAGTATAAAATAATTATTCTAGAGCATTGTCGTGTATTAGCACTGGTTGAAACACCTGGCCATTTTGAATCTAAATATAGGCAATGCCGTCATTGCAGATGTAAACAACAAAAATGGCCGATTTAGTTAGTTTGAAAGAGAATTTGAAACGATGTGTCCTCTTTTTCTAAACGACTTGCGGATTATTACTTTATTGCGGGTTATGCAGTTAAGTTGTTGCGACATATTTTTCTGAGATTGATCTGTTTAATTTGTTATTTATCAGGAACAAATACATTTGTAAGGGAAAATAACAGATATGACGATCATGTAAGAAACTCTGGCAAATGGGCAAATCTAAATAATGTCCTTTTAATTTTCATCTTGTATTTCAGAAACTAACATACACTCATTTATGTCTCTACACACAAACAAATCATATTTATACGACAAACAAACAAAATACAGGTTTTCAAAGTGAACAGCCTAGAAAAACGTGATGTGCTGAAAAATAATTCAGTGGCTGGGGGGAACTTTTATGTTCAGGGTGGTAAAGGTTAAGTCAACATACAGGAGAGACATATGCCAGTGGCTGGGGGGAACTTTTATGTTCAGGGTGGTAAAGGTTAAGTCAACATACAGGAGAGACATATGTCAGTGGCTGGGGGGAACTTTTATGTTCAGGGTGGTAAAGGTTAAGTCAACATACAGGAGAGACATATGTCAGTGGCTGGGGGGAACTTTTATGTTTAGGGTGGTAAAGGTTAAGTCAACATACAGGAGAGACATATGTCAGTGGCTGGGGGGAACTTTTATGTTCAGGGTGGTAAAGGTTAAGTCAACATACAGGAGAGACATATGTCAGTGGCTGGGGGGAACTTTTATGTTCAGGGTGGTAAAGGTTAAGTCAACATACAGGAGAGACATATGTCAGTGGCTGGGGGGAACTTTTATGTTCAGGGTGGTAAAGGTTAAGTCAACATACAGGAGAGACATATGTCAGTGGCTGGGGGGAACTTTTATGTTCAGGGTGGTAAAGGTTAAGTCAACATACAGGAGAGACATATGCTTACCTTCTCCTTCTCTACTTCTCTCCATTCACTCTCCAGCACCTCCTTCTCTCTCTCCAGCTGTAACCGGTCCTGCAGTTTGGTCCTCTCCCACTCCTGCCTCTCTCTGCTGATGTTCTCCTGCAAGTTTCTCAGCTCCTCCAGCTGATCGTGACGGTACACTGAACGTCGGCCCTGCATATCTGCTGATAGTTTGGCAATTTCCTCTTTGGCTTCTGCTAGCTCAGCTCTCAGACATTCAACCTTTGTGCATTGCTTGGAGGTGAGGTTCTGTGGATATATTACAGCTAGACTTAGCCACAGAACCCTTGAACAAGCACAGTAACAGCATATGCTACCACCATACAAGCACCAAATCTACATATACACATACTAGTGTTGTGTGTACACAGAATCTTTGTACACACACAATAGGACATCTGATTGAGTTAATTAGAAGACAAATGTTCACCACAGATCAGATGACATGTTGTGACTTTTATAAGTCATTGATATCTTCTGGGACATTTCCTTTGTTTTTCCCGAAACAAACTTCATATTTAATTATTGTTGACTATACATGTCATTATTCCGACTAACCCACATATATCCATGTCAGGCAACTCGTATAAGCTACTTTGGGCAAACATTACATTATATAGGAGGACGCAATCAATACTTTGTAAATACATCTGGTTAGAAAGAACTACTATCACATGTGTAGCTCACAGAAATGACACCTCTTGCAGGTGTGGTGCACAGAAAGGACACCTCACAGATGTGGCACACATAAATGACACTCTCACAGGTGTGGTTCACAGAAATGACACCTCTCGCAGGTGTGGTGCACATAAATGACACCTCTCACAGGTGTGGTGCACAGACATGATACCTCGCAGGTGTGGCACATAGAAATGACACTCTCACAGGTGTGGCTCACAGAAATAACACCTCTAACAGGTGTGACTGAGTCCACAGATGAAATTTTAGAGATGATGAAAGAGGATGACAGCTATTTCTGAAATATTACGTGTCATGTCTGGTATAGTTTATCAGTACCTTGACAACCATTTTATTCTGTGATCAGTTGGCAGGTCTGTTTTCTCTGTCATGCCAGATATTCCAATACTCTCTTACCATCTATATCATCATTAGTTACAAGATTTCCAGTGTTCTTTCTCAAAGTATGAAAACAATGACTATGTGAATCTTTTATACATGTTCAATGCTGTTAGAAGCTTCTAATATATAAAATTGCTAAAAGTATTGGGAATATTTGTCCCAATCTATGTATATAAAATCCAGTGTCTGTAACGCATGATGATGGGCATGGGTAACATAACTGTTACGGTTAGTCAGCAGACTTACTGACTGTATAGTCCATCTAGAATGAGGCAAAACTGCAGTGCGTTATTCAGATCTGTTTTCCATGGTGTATTTTTTTTGGTTTTTGCGTTCGCTTTATTTCTCTATTCTCCAAGGCATTGCACTGTTTTTACAAAAATTTTGCACCTGTTAGCCCAGTACATCCGACTTCGGCATGCATTTTATGTAAGGGTCTGCTTCCTGCTGCATTTTCTAAGGATTTGCTTTCCTGGGGTAACGGCCGATTCTGTGATGGGGAGCGAACCCAGCACCTTTGGATTGAGAACCGTATCACTTAACCACTAGCCTACACGATTCACTAGATCTGTATTAAAGTACTGTACGTGAATAATTGTAATTAATTTGATTCACATTCACAAAAGAAGTTATTCAGGTTTTATGGATCATGTAGCTGTAAGAAGCAGCAAATGCAGGATGTGTCAAGGATCTTGCAATTATACCAGAGAAAGGTATAATGATGTGATGTCCATATTACCAAGTATGGGAAATCAGATTTATTCATGACATCAACATGAAATCCACAATAACCTGGAATAGTCAGAGATGAGGTATGTGGACAAACATTTTCTGATATACCTCATTTGGTAGCAGGAGTATTCACAATTAAAATAAAAGTCTTGTGATGCCGACTGAATCGACTCTTTCGTAAGTGCAGAAACTATCAAATTCGGCAACTGAACCTTAGTTATTTGAAATTGTTACTCACACAATGATTTGCAGACCATATGGAAGTTTAAAATAATCATTCACCATGCATGGATATTGGAAAATACACACAAGATTTTCCTAAACAGTTTCATAGAAAGCACTTTAGTTAACGTTAACACAGATATCCATCATATCAAAGAAGAGAAGGTCCAAGAATCAGGTTTCATGGCAAGTCCGTTGATAATAGATTTGTTGTTCCCTATAGTGCATATTTGTTTTCATGTTGGATAGACACATTAATATTGAAGACTGCACATCTATCAATTGTGCTATATCATACAGAAAATGTAGTTGTTCATACAGGACATAATGAATTTACTCATATCTCATGAAGATTAATGCTCAATTTGTGAGTGCTTCAGAAGCAATGTGCAGGTTGCTCAAATATGACATGCATGATTATTGATATGAAATATTGCGGTTCCCAATGCCATTGTCTAAAAGACCACTGTTTATTTTAATACTGGTGATGAGACAGCTTTTGATTGAAATGCAAATCATGATATTCTTATTCATTCTCAGTATGTCTTCAAAATTGGTGTTAACAAAATGGTCCCTAGACTTGAAACATACCATCAAAGCATTGAGGTACTGCACCAGGTGAAATATTGAGGTCATCTGTTCATGGTTGGGGGGGGAGTGAATGAGTGACGACACAGATGCTGCTGACAGTTCTCCCAAGGAGCCGCGATCACTTGACCGATCTGAGCTGGCCTGCTCCTCCCACAGATGGGCATTGCCTCCATGCTGTAGTGGAGATGGGTAGGACTGTGTACTTCCTCCAGCTGCCTTCGGCTCTAGCATATTCATTTCCTGGAATAACAGAATGCAAAAACATCAAGTTTGTTGACTACAATCAAATATGCTTACAGTAAAATGGTGTTACATGCCAACTAACAAAAAGTATAAACATCACATCTAATGGACAGACAGCACATGTATGTACATACAGCTCATGTACAGACAGACAGCTCATGTATGGACAGACAGCTCATGGTGTACTGACAGCTCATGGTATACTGACAGACAGCTCATGTATGGACAGACAGCTCATGTATAGACAGACAGCTCATGGACTGACAGACAGCTCATGGACTGACAGACAGCATATGTATGGACAGATAGCACATATATGGACAGCTCATGTACTGACAGACAGCACATGTATGGACAGACAGCACATGTGCGGACAGACAGCTTATGGACTACAGACAGCTCATGTGTGGACAGACAGCACATGTACGGACAGAATGCAATTAAATGAATAAAGTAATAACACAAACATGTAAACATGTTGCACAGACTAATAAACACACGTGGATGATAGCCTATGACAGCTGCTAGTGGTGGACAGAGAGCCCGGGTGAGCACATACAAAGTGTTGACAGTTTAGACATGCCCAGCCATTGTGAGCTTTTCTTGTGGAAAGATTGAGACACTTGTGTGCTACCAGAGTTTGAGTGGGGAGTAAAGAATGGTAACACTGTAGCCTGCCAGGCACATCATAAGTGGCAACTAAGGAGGGTTGGCTACTCCATCCTGTTGAAACTAGAAAATGAAACAATCTGTGCATCTACTAGTAGAAGAGAAGTTGGTAAGTAAGTAGGTAGGCAAGTGTGAGGATAGGTGGTTAAGTAGGCAAGTTAAGGTAGTCCCATAGCGCAAACTCTGCTGTTAGAGATCGTGTTTAAAACTTCATTATATGAGATCTCAGATTTTTTTTCTGAGATTAATTCTGTCCTATCTTTGTCAGCATGCCTTACTAACAAATTCAGGTACCAATTTACAGTTGAGTATATTGGAGCATGTCAGAGCTGGGTATCAAATCTATACCCTCTGGTAACCACCCTGACTACTGTACGACTGATGCTCACAATTCTAACATGCCACTAGAGGGTGAGGATGTTGATATAAAAAATACGCCAGCTGTTAAGAGGTATTAATATAAGAAAAAGATAAAACATTCTGTTGGAGGATGTTCAATTAATGATCCTACAGACACGAACATGATAAACTACCAGAAACCATATCCTACAGACACGAACATGATAAACTACCAGAAACCATATCCTACAGACACGAACATGATAAACTACCAGAAACCATATCCTACAGACACGAACATGATAAACTACCAGAAACCATATCCTACAGACACGAACATGATAAACTACCAGAAACCATATCCTACAGACACGAACATGATAAACTACCAGAAACTATATCCTACAGACACGAACATGATAAACTACCAGAAACCATATCCTACAGACACGAACATGATAAACTACCAGAAACTATATCCTACCTTTGACACAGGAGGGACTTCTGGTGCATCAGAAAAACTGCTGTCTCCCTCTTGCTGGTCCAAGCTGAGCATGCTGGGAGACCTACCCTCATCTTCATCAGGCCCCACATTAACAAATCTCTGCTTCATTGCACTCACTGAAGAATCCAAGAACAGCACAATGTTACTGGATAGTACTGACAATTACTAGAATCTGATGTATTGTCAGACATTTTAAGGAACATGCATGTTCCAGTGGAGTGGTAGCCAGGATGAGTAGATCTACAAGGATCATACTAATGTTTCTACCACGTTATATGGATGCCTCCAGAGCAAATTCAGTCAAAATGTATATCTTGTTATAAACTTAAGGTCAAGGTTTGTTCCATAGCAGCTACACTACTGTCGGGAATGAAGTTGTTAGAGGTTTCAGTATACTAAACCCCAGGTTGTATGAGGCAGGATGGCCAGTTCCTTTTCTTTATCTTTCCTAGTCTTACGTCAGTTACCAATTTACATCTGGGTCAACTGAAGCATGACAGCCGTGGGAGTTGAGCCCCTTACCTTTGCCATGAAAAGTGAGTGCTCTAGCACTACACTAATCAGTTGCTCTTTTTATAATATCTAGAGAAAACTTGCATGCAGTCAGAAAGTAGATCCAGCAGGGCAGATATCTACTTCCTAAATAATAAGCCCACCCAGGTGAATCCTCTAAACATACAACAATAATCCCACAGAGGTGGATCCTCTAAACATACTCATACAACAATAAGCCCACCCAGGTGGATCCTCTAAACATTCTCAATTCATCTACTGATTGCAAGTAACTCATTCTCTTTGTGACTTCTGGTATACAAAACTAATAAATTAACAATGAAAATCCTTCAACTTTGAGCAGAACATAGGTCCTCAATAAATTATCATCAAGTCTTCCTGTTACGCTGCACCATTTCCAGCCCCCCCTCCTAATTAGCCAAGTCTCCTCATGGTCAAACACAGACGAGTTATGTCACATCTCCTTCTCATTGTCTTCTTCTGTGGTCAGGTTTTTTGGTCATGCTAGATCTGTAGACCTGTCGCTAGGATCAAGTCCACAGTCCTCTTCAGCTCCACAGCTTCTGCATCACCATGGCACGCTCTGACCAGGTTTGGCATTGTAGGTCTCTGTGTATTAGCCAGTCTTGTAGGATGTGTTCAGGGGTCTGGACTCTAGTTCCACATGGGCAGTCACGTGTGTGTGATATCTTGTGCCGATGTAGATGACCAAATAGTCTGCAGTGGCCATTTCTCAGGCAAAAGATGGTGGTTTGTTGGTGTCTATTGCTCACGTCCATGTCTTTCTTCCATCTTGAGTTGTACATGACGTTTTTTTGTCTCTTGGTAAGACACTGCATGGAAAAGTTGCTCCATCTAGCCATCTGCTTTAGACAGAACATCAGCTCTCTCATTTCCTGTGATTTCACAATAGGAGGATAGTCAACACAAAAGAGCCATGTCAAGTCGCATTCTCATTGTCTAAAACAGATGCGTTGTCAAGTCGCATTCTCATTGTCTAACGATATCTTTATTACTAGCCTACATCTTCACGCTAATCCACAAACTTCTCTTCTCCTCCAAACAGCTTTATTAATCAAAGTCATCCAGTCCTTCTACCTCCCACACTGTCCCTCTCATCCAGTCCTTCTACCTCCCACACTGTCCCTCTCATCCAGTCCTTCTACCTCCCACACTGTCCCTCTCATCCAGTCCTTCTACCTCCCACACTGTCCCTCTCATCCAGTCCTTCTACCTCCCACACTGTCCCTCTCATCCAGTCCTTCTACCTCCCACACTGTCCCTGTCATCCAGTTAATCTACCTCCCACATTGTCCCCGTCACCCAGTCCTTCAACCTCCCACATTGTCCCCGTCACCCAGTCCTTCTATCTCCCACATTGTCCCTGTCACCCAGTCCTTGTAAATAGCTTGGCCATGTTTTAGAGTGTTCCTGTAAGTAACTTGGTCATGTATAAGAGTGTTCCTTGTTTTAGAATGTTCCTGTAAGTAGTTTGGTCATGTTTTAGAGTGTTCCTGTAAGTAACTTGGTCATGTTTTAGAGTGTTCCTGTAAGTAACTTGGTCATGTTTTAGAGTGTTCCTGTAAGTAACTTGGTCATGTTTTAGAGTGTTCCTGTAAGTAACTTGGTCATGTTTTAGAGTGTTCCTGTAAGTAACTTGGTCATGTTTTAGAGTGTTCCTGTAAGTAACTTGGTCATGTTTTAGAGTGTTCCTGTAAGTAGTTTGGGCATGTTTTAGAGTGTTCCTGTAAGTAGTTTGGTCATGTTTCAGAGTGTTCCTGTAAGTAACTTGGTCAACACTACATAGAGTCAGCAGAAAGATGGGAAAGTAGATCTCACAAATGTGAATCCTGATTCCTTCTTTGAGCCGGTATAGATGGAAATGTCGCTTCCTCCTATTATACAGATAAGTGTGTGTGTATTTAATATAAATATATATAATTAATTAGTCTACAATAGAAATGATTGATTTTATTGGACAACCAACATCAGACAGACAGACGAAAGATTGTATTCAAATTCTTGACTTAATATCTGTTATTTCAAATCTCCTGTCCTTGAAGGAACCAGTATTTCCATTGTTCCAAATCTCGTTTGAGATCAGTCTTTTCAACACATTAACAAATCACTAATTTGTTGGATGTAACTGAAGTTTCTTCAATGCTGCTCTGTCTTTGTGAAACCAAAACAAATCACTGATTTGTTGGATGTAACTAAGTTTCTTCAATGCTGCTCTGTCTTTGTGAAACCAAAACAAATCACTGATTTGTTGGATGTAACTGAAGTTTCTTCAATGCTGCTCTGTCTTTGTGAAACCAAAACAAATCACTAATTTGTTGGATGTAACTGAAGTTTCTTCAATGCTGCTCTGTGAAAGCAAAACAGATTATGACTGCTGAATCACTGATCACCACACCTGGTGTTATCTTTGAGGGCAGCAAACTAACTCCATCCACAGACTCGGCATGTGGCTATCCTTTCTACTGTGCCCTAGCTGTGTGATTTATAAGTTAATGGTGCCCATCAGCATTAATCTAGTTCCCTTTCAAACAACGGATGCTCTCCACATCTTCTTATTCTGAGCCATCTTTTAGAGTATTCCGCTCATGAGACTCCAGCTGAATTGGCATCCTCTTCCTTTATTCTTTGCTCGGTGTTCCTTGGTCTGTCCACTCATCCTATTTTCCCGGATGTTAGTATCCAGAACATATTCCTGCCTAGCAATCCTATCCCCTTTGTCTGGGCAGCATATTGATTTAGAAATCCGAGACCCTCCCAATGATCTGCCTTCAGGGTTATCTTGAATGCATGTGCCAGAACTTAAGGAGGGTATTATCACTACTTCCCCTTGCTATAAATTCCATCCACCTCTCCATTTTCTGACGACTTCCCTTAGGCTTTAAAACAATTGGTGGCTCAACGTTTTTCCCTCATTCACATCAACAATCTTGTGAGCATTCAAAGTCTTGCCTCCTTTGGGCTTTCCACCATTCCTTTGTCATCATCATCTTTCCATGCCTGTTCTGTGATACCAGATGGGTTATTGGGAGAAAGGGCTGAAATCCTGTTGGAGTTTCCTGGGACTTCCAAAAACTGTTAAATAATTATGAAAATATTATGATTGTTGTGAAGGCATGACATGTCTCCAAGACATGCATCCATAATAAACGTCCTTGTTTATTGGTTCACTGACAATCTCAACATTTGTTCTGGAATCACTGCAACTTTTGTGCGCACAGCTATAGCTAACACAAACAGTTCACAAATACATTTAGAGAAACATAAAACAATAGTAATCTTGCTCAAGAGCCTGGATATAAACACAGGTTATAGTGGTTTCCCTTGAATGTATATTATATCGATCCTGTAGAAGGTCCAGATAGACCCAAAAACTGTGTTGCTGATAACTGAGGGACATTAGTTATTTACACATATTTGCATGGTTTCCTGACATGTTTAGGAAATTAGAAAATGTAGGAACCTGTCAAAGAATATGAGCCAGTGACACCTGGCAGTATTTGTATACCTCAACGTTACAAGCTTGTGCCTATTGCTACAGGAATCACTTAGCCCAGAAGATTCACACATCAAACACTCTTCACATCCCATATTAGTAACTGAAATAACCTCAAGTTTCCTGAGCTATTTTAACGTAAAAAGAACACATGATCTGCATTATGGGCATCCTGGCAACAAACAACAGAAAAATGTCACCAATGTCTAATTCTTTGTACTTTTATCAGATAGAAGACATGTGTGGTTTTTATCAGATAGAAGACGTGTGTGGTTCATCATTTCAATTTTGAGAATCAATAACATATTTAAACAGTTTCTTCCCATTTGTCTCAGAACCGTAAATAACTGGAGCCCTAGCACTTTAATTTCTCCACTCCCACAAAACATAAGGTGATATTTAGAAGTAGTAAATTTTGATGGTTCATCAGTTGAAGGTACCACATACTCTTTCCTCAAAGCTATTATAAATGATATGTATTGACGGATTTTTAAGCCACTTAACAACAAGAGCAGATGAATGGAAACAAGAGTTTGTGTATTTTGGTATGTTAGTACAACATCAATTATACATATGAGAACAATATCAACCCTGAATTGTGAACATGCTATTTGATAACATCACTGATACACGTGTCAGAAACTGTTATACTTTTTGGCTTTCACATTTAATATTATATCTATATACAAGAAATACAATAACAAACTTGTAGGATTTATATTTTGGTAATCAAATTTATGAGATGCATAATTTTATACTTTCATGTATATCAAATATTACTGTGTGTTTTATACAATTCTTTACAAGGCAATTATGAATGGGCTACAAACAGACTTTGTCCATCATCATGACAAATTATGTGTCTCCATGTTTGAAATGATTTCCTTATTATGTCAGGCTACAAGTCTAGATGAACGATAGGTTGGTGAGGATGTATTTATTTTGTGACACCATCAATCAATCACAGATTTATGAAGATTTGTTTTGTAAAACACCAATCAATCACAGATTTGTGAAAATCTAATTTTGTGACAACATCAATCAATCACAGATTTGTGAAAATCTAATTTTGTGACAACATCAATCAATCACAGATTTGTGAAAATCTAATTTTGTGACATCAATCAATCACAGATTTGTGAAAATCTAATTTTGTGACAACATCAATCAATCACAGATTTGTGAAAATCTAATTTTGTGACAACATCAATCAATCACAGATTTGTGAAAATCTAATTTTGTGACAACATCAATCAATCACAGATTTGTTTTGTAAGAACATCGATCAATCACAGAATTATTAAGATTTGTTTTGTGACAACATCTATCAACCACAGATTTGTGAATGTGTGTTGTTTTGTGACAACATCAATCCATCACAGATTTGTGAAGATGTGTAATTATGTGAGAACATCAATTTGGTGGAGATGTGTTATTCTGTGGCGTGGGCATGCAATGCAACAACACCAATGATGGTTTAGTAAGGGGGGAGGGGAAATCACTCAAGATAAGTTATGTCACAACATCAACTCCCAATTGATTGATGCATACATTTAGGTGAATCATGATTGCTGTCAAAGCCTGCAAAGGTTTCTGCCCGCTTTGGAACAGGTGTAGCGATGAATGTATTGCTGTGGTGCTCACCTACGCTGCTGACGCTGCGACTCAGCTGGGTGCCAGAGCCTTGCAGGATTGTGGTCAGATGAGAGGCTGTAAGAGGATTATATAGAGACAATGAAGATGTGTGACTCTTATGTTGTAATAGACAAGAAGAAACAGCATGTATCCAATCAAGCAGATGCTAACAAAACATGTTTGAGATCGTTAACTCTTTTACTATGTGGGGCCAATACATTACCTCTGGTAATTTTTTCAGACAACTGAGGAGCTGATATATATCGCCATTGCTCACTATGTACACAAATTCGTATCTATTTCCATTCTGAGTTTTCCTAAGTTTATTCATGTGCTGCCCAGCAATTTTACTTTTCAATTTAAGAAGTTTCTACAGACATTTTGTTGGTTCTTAGTGTAAATGGGTAGTATTTCATACTTGGATCATATTTTTGAGCACTTTTTCAACATCAGGTATCTTCAGTAAAATGTAGATCTTGTGAAAACTACTGTAATTAGGAGACACTCTTCTGATCATCTTCGCATGGATCGATACCATCAATGGAAAGTCATTGTTCCATTCACATATTGGTATAAATCTGAATTGACTGGTAAATACAAAACAATGCCAAATTTGTTTAAATATCTTCATCTTCTTGTATCTCAGAAACTAACAAACACACAACAAAAACAATAACACCAAGAAGTTCTTTATTCATTTATGTCTCTACACACAAACAAATAATATCTATAGACAATCAAATAAAAAAGATACAGGATTTCAAAATCAACAGCCTAGAAAATCATGAAGGCGACCAATAATTGAGTGGCAGGGAAAATTGCGCACATTTTGTTTATACAGGATAACAGTTACTAATTGCTGATATCTGTCTTGGAATGTTTTATATACTTATAAATACCTAAACAATTGTTTAGGCTGGAGTATTTCAGATCTGTTGACAAAGGAATGTCACCGTGTCGAAAACAATATTAGAAAGCAAGGTAGTGGACATTAGGATGACAGCACTAAAAGTGAGCAGGAAACAAATATCAATAGGTGAGCAAATATCAAGGCAAGAAAAACAACATGTTAGAGTTACATTTCAACCAACCCTATCTTCTTCTTTGACATTCATCCTGAAAAGGACTTGTGTTATAGTTTACAGCGAGGCTGCGCCGTTTGGCTGGCTTTTTTTAGTACCGGGTTTGCCTTCCCACTACCATCTCTATTCCTTGGCCAGACTACACTTATGACTGGTGCAGTCTGTTACCAGGTCTGCCTCGCAGAGGTGGAATAGGGTCTTGATCAGTTATGGTCCGCTGACCCCAATGCAAGCAGCCAGGTTGAGTCACTGAATGCTGTCATGCACCTTATCTGGTACATGCCAGCCTCATCCCTGAAACCACAAAAGCCTGGTTTACTTTTTTCAGGGCACAACAAATGAACATACAACATTACCCTCTTGTATTGCAGCTTGCACAATCTCCACTGACTCATTACAGTTGACAATTTCTTGAGAGTTTGGTCGCTGTGAAAGGCATACAATCATTTGGTGTTAATTGTGTCATACATGGGCTTGTCATAAGAGAACAAATATTCAATCAACTACATAAAGCTCTACAAAACACTTGACAACCTCACACTTGTTATAATAAAATATGCAATCATTACTGTTGACAGATCCGTTCTTCTATCAAACTCCTACTTTCAGTAACTGACAGATCCATTCTTCTATGTTGACAGATCTATTCTTCTGTCTGACACCTACTTTTAGTCAACATACATTTCAAAACTGGAAGGTGAAGTAGCAATACAATAAAATACACAATTATGTTGCACTACTGTGTTGCACTTGTCATAAAAAGAGACATTCTTGTATTCTTAGAATGAAAACTTTGTAAACACTTATTTTCTAGGTAAACATTTTTCTTGTAATTGATGACAAAATCAAAATGCATCTCTCATCTCTACAATGAGAATTATGTATTTTTATGCAAAATAAAACATGTCTACTCCAGTCAGTGAGTTTGACAATATATGTTGTTGTCTGTCAATCAGCACAGAGTGTACGTACAGATCCTGCCTCCAAGTTAGGGGTGGATAGCTCCAACAACTCCAGCATCAGCTTACTCTTCTCATCACAGGACTCCCTGATGGCCTCGTCTTTTTGGTGAAGTTGTTCTGCAGAGACAATAAATAAATACATTGACATTGCTACTGTAAAAATACGTGTTATGGCCTACGGCAGAACTGGGCATACGTCCACTACACAAAAATCTCTAAATACCCACCTACTGAGCATCTATATATTTATCTATCTTCAGTCCACTTATGTCAGACGTCGAGGGGAGGCATGACCGCCTTTGTGTCATATTTTTTGGCAGGTGAAAATCCACTGGTCAATCCCAGCATCTGTTAGCCCCTGGAATATATGATCGCCTATTTTTGAGACTGGTGGAGGTGGAAGTGTAAATTAGAGAAAGGTAGATCCACAGCCTGTCAGGCACCATCTAAACTGCTCCGCTAACCACATAACCAATACCTGAAGTTATAGCCACAGTGTCCCCTTTTTTTGCGACATATTCTCTGTGAGGCGAATATCCCTAGAATAATTTGAGTAGATTTTTAACTTGAATTTTGTCAGAGCAGTGGCCGTTAGGCGTATTCTTTTCTATTTCCAACTGCTAAAGTATTTTTAACGTGCGCACCACTGCACATGAGTGTCTGATCTCACTACTCACAGATCAGGGAAAATATTTACCAGATGATCCATGTGAAAAAAAACCCAGTCTCCACCGTGATTTGAACCCAAAACCTCCAGCACCTGAGGCGAACACCTTACCTCGAGACCACAGCAACTATGATACAGTTTCTCAGTCCACACATATTATTCATACATAAGTGTTGTCTGTTTGTGTGTATGTATATGTATTTATACACGTGCATGCGTGCGTATGTGTGTGTGTGTGTGTATGAGTTTCTGGTCTAGCGCTCTATAGAGTGCCTCCAGCTTTCGTATAATTCCATCTGCCTCCATCGCCTGATGTGGATTCTTATTGTTATATCTTTGGCAAGCCACCAATGGTGGATCATATTTGGATAAGAATTTCCAAGTAAACAACACAGTGGAGGCGGACGGAGTGGTATGCAGCCAGGCGAACTAGTGAAATCATCATCTCTGTACTGGTCCTCTGATCAGGAAATAGCTGGCCAATCACAAGCCCAGACCATTACAACACCAGTATGACTGCGTGTGAGTGACTTCGAGGGCCATGAACATCTCAATCGTCTGCTGGTCCCTTTTGGGCCAAAATACACGACTGGAATGCAACCTTGGCTGTCTACAGACTCAGCAGAGTCTTCTGGGGTTGATGTAGTCGAGTGATCAGGCACTTGCCTCCAAAAGCGATGAACAGAAATGGTGGACTTTTGAATCCCACAAGTATCACAGTGACCCCTGGTCTCATGGGAATTGGGTTCAAAGTGCCTGCATAATGAGTTGCCCCCAGTCGTCTTGACTAATGTCTTGCTGCTGGTTCAAGGTAATCTCGGGACCAGAGAGTGAGGTTGATGACAAGTGCAGTTTCTTCATTACTATAATCCAAGTACAGCACAAGTCACATCATCAAGAAAAAACCGTCTGTTGATGTGGCCATCATCGCTTGCGATGGGCAACTAATAATTTATATATAAAAATGTGTGTAAGTGTGTATATATGTGCGTGTGTGGGTGTGTGTATATATATATATATAAATATATTACCCAAGTTACAAAATCAGTCATTTCTGCTGCAAGATGTCAGCACACAGATACATTACCCTCATCAATTTGATACAAATGCATGTCTCACACCTTTCATTTCCTCTCCCGCTGTACCCAATACTCACCTATAATAAATTTTACTTGATTTGAGTGTTCGTCTTTCCTGCGTTTTTCCTCCTCATTTGACAAAGTCATGACAGGATTTGTGGCTGGCCAGAGCTCTTGCTCCACATCCGGTGGACATGTCTTGATGGCATCCTGTAGAATCTTGATCCACTCTTCCCTCTCTAGCTTGCTCTGACACACCAGTTCATACATCTCAGGTGTGATCCTGTTCTGGCTGATCATGTAAATGCCTAGGCTGTCTTTGGCATCTCTCTTCTCCCGCACCAGCAAATTGTGTAGGGGGATGACACATGACTGCGAGGACATATAGGTTCTCCATTATCAACAGTTACACAAGTACACTACACTACTTTACTGCCAGATACAGAATAAATCAAAGTCAGGCACAGATTTTACATTACAGTAAACTTTTGATTTAATGGAACTCACCCCAATACAACAGTTTTAAGATTGAATGAACCAGACAATTAATAATTAAGAAATAACTGAGTGGCAAACAACTGAAGCTGGATACTTTCTTTAACTCTTTGAACCTGTGACGCCCATATACTGGTGTGTAAACAACACATTCCTCGAGCCACCAATGGTTCGGTGTGGTGGAGGCTGGACCATTATTTTAATCACGTATTTTGGATAGTACTGTTTGGATTTTGGTCACACTATCGTGACGTCTACACAGTACATGCATTTCGTTCAGTGATAAATATGTCGGCACACCCAAACTCTACATTTTCACGATATTTTTCATGACGGAAAGTAGTTTGAAAATTTGGGAAATGGCCTTCATAAACGGCTAACAACAGAACTAGCCGTTAAAAGTATTCTCAAGGATTTGGAGGAAGATTAATTGGATTTAAATACTGATTATTCTGAAAAGGACAAGTGATTATTTGAATGATGACACAAGTGATTATTTGAATGATGACACAAGTGATTCGGATTATGATCAAGATAGATCTGATTTAGTGGCATAACAAGTAGGAACATTGGAGATGATCTGGTCAGTCAATTTGAGATAGAATAATGAAATTAGAGCACATAGTTTTGTCATATTAAACAGCTCTCCTCAAATGTCTAGCTTGTGTATATATTCTCAGAAGCATAGGATTTTTACAGAATTGATGGACAGGGTTAAAATGGTGTTCACCTCGTCCCACTCTTATTTCACATACAACAGCTTGTACATCTCAACCGTCTATTAACAAACAAACACCACCATCTGTGCCACCGTTTTTGAACATTTCAGAGAAATCTTTACATTAAGTACAACAAAAAATGGTTCCCGTCTAAGTTACATTAGATTTATTTGACTTTCTGCACTATCAGGCAGCGCTTCTCTGCCATTAGTTCATTAAATTGACAGTTTACTGTATATAATAAGTTAGTTGATAAAATGGGTAGAATCCTGTCAAGTCAGAGGCTTTCAGTAGTAATCACAAAATTTAGCTTGGAGATATTGCTATTACGTTGTTTTCATAAAAAGTATATTGTCAATAATGATGTTACCTTGTTATCTTGCATAAGGAAGGTGTACTTCTGCTCATTCTTCTGTAAAAAGACTATCAAGTCTGTAAGAACAACAGCCAGTACGTCATAGACTCGCCCTCGTGCACTCTTCCAACCTATTTTACCGCTGTACACCAGCTCTCGGCTGCCAGCATTAAAGTCTTGACGCTGTGGGAGTTCAAAATATATCAATGAAATATTCAGTGCAGTTCTACATATAAGCAATGGAAGAGAAATAAATGAATCAAAGTTTTCTTATTGCTATGAACTTAGAATTTTGTTGTTATGTACTTGGAATTTTGTTACTATTTGTGTACTTAGAATTGTGTTATTGCTACATAATTAGACTTTCCTTATTGCTATATTGATGAATTTTCAGACAGACAGCCATTTAATATTTAAATGAGAAGGCTTGTCTACAAGCAAAAATGTATGATTGTTTCCAATAGCAAATGAGCTTACAGACCTTGAACTTCTTGCCCTTGAATGTGACAGCTCTAGAGTCCATCTTGCTCTGAATGTCCATTAGCTTCTCGTAGGCTGCCACTTTCTCATCAATATGCTGGACCACATCTTTGCTCAGCAGCAAGGCATGGATTAGATTCTCTCGGTCCTTTTTGTCTGTCGATAATTCAATTGCAATAATATAAAATAAATATGTGATTAGGCACCTATATACTCACATCTACCTTATAAACATAATGTCTCTCTTCAACCCTTATGTTCTATCGGCAATAGTCTTTCTTATTCACAAATTTTCATTTACAAAATTCCTGGAAATGTATCCATAAAATATGGAGTCAGGAACTTTAGCTGAATTTGTAGTCAAAATGTTTGTTCAATGTTTAGAAAGACCATTTTGGCAGATTACTCTAAAATACTTACAGAAATTTCGCAATCCTGGCATTCTGTCTTAGGCTGCAATTAGACTCTACAATTTAGCTGAATGGGTTTGCTTCATCACTGCTCATCATCTCTTGGTCCTGATCAACTTGGAAAATGTATTCTGTTTGTCCTCACCCTATATGAAAATTTCTGCATATCCCATTAAACACGTGTTTGTCCTCTCCCAATATGACAATTTCTGTATATCCCAATAAACACCTGTTTGTCATCTCCTAATATGACAATTTCTGTATATCCCATTAAACACATGTTTGTCCTCTCCCAATATGATAATTTCTGCGTATCCCATTAAACATTTGTTTGAACAAATAGCAGAGTCTAAATACTGCCACCTTTATCTGTTCTTGGTAAGTTGTAGTAGTAGCGTTTCTGTTAAATCAGAGTCTGGATGTTCTCTGCGTCGTTTGTCTGTGACATTGATTTATGAAGAAAGTCACAACTTCCAGTCCTTCTGCAGTGCATTCCATTATGTTGACAATAACATTTGTTATGTTTAAGTGAGCCAACATTCTAGCCCATCTTCTGATAGAAACATACCTAGGAACATTTTCACTCGGGAAGTCAATGACAATTTTGAGCTGTGAGACAGTGTGGCTAGATTCAAACTAGTTATGAGTACACTTTATTTCTTCTCCTCCTCCTTAATTCTGCTGCTCATAAGGCATAGAGATACCACTGTAGAAGGCTTCTTACAGGAAGTATGTGCCAAAACGCTTTGTATCTTCTAGTGGTGGTGGTTTCATTGACATGATGAGGTTGCTAATCCGATACAATCTTTAATGATTAACTTTCCAATAAGATATCCCAGAATCCAAATGGGTGACAAGTATATTCATTATTTTTGTGAATGAAACCCTGTTAAAATAATAAGACATTCAGAAAAGAGGTCCTTCATTGAGTGGGCTGAATTACCCTTTGGAACTCATGCAGAAGAGTTCACCATTGGAACTCATGGAGGAGAGTTCATCATTGGAACTCATGGAGGAGAGTTCACCATTGGAACTCATGGAGGAGAGTTCATCATTGGAACTCATGGAGGAGAGTTCACCATTGGAACTCATGGAGGAGAGTTCACCATTTAAGCTCATGGAGGAAAGTTCACCATTGAAGCTCATGGAGGAGAGTTCTCATAGAGGAGTGTTCACTATTGGAACTCATGGAGGAGAGTTCACCATTGGAACTCATGGAGGAGAGTTCACCATTGGAACTCATGGAGGAAAGTTCACCATTGGAACTCATGGAGGAGAGTTCACCATTGGAACTCATGGAGGAGAGTTCACCATTGGAACTCATGGAGGAGAGCTCACCATTGGAACTCATGGAGGAGCGTTCACCATTGGAATTCATGGAGGAGAGTTCACCATTGGAACTCATGGAGGAGAGTTCTCATGGAGGAGCGTTCAGCATTGGAACTCATGAAAGTACTGTTGGATATGTTCTGGCACACTTTCATGTCTAATCGTGTGGTACATCTTTCATACTAAAAATCAGCTGTAGTCATTTTTGCTCAAATAAAAGCAGGCAAATATATAGAACAAAATCACTCCTGAGGTAGTAACAATGATGATTTGGCAAGGACAGGTGTTACCTTTGGTGCTTTTGAGAATGGCCTCGATAAGAATGGGATACTTGGAAAGTCTGACGGTGACACCCAGGATGAAGTCAGAGATGTCTCTCTTCTCACAAACAGGTAGGTTAGTGCATTTCTGAAAACAGTGAGAGCACATGGTTTAAAGTTTCTATGAAAATTGTCATGACTAAATGAAAGTCCATCATACAGTCCCAGTGAATGTACGAGAACATAATACATGCTGGCCATACTACCATGCATGGATCTGTCTATCGCTTTGGTCGAGATTCTATTCAACTCAACTCTTCTATTAGGAGGATACTGTAGTCCATTCTACTATTACAAACTGTTGTAGTGGACAAGAGTTTTCATGAACCTTTTCCAAATCATAGAAAACAGAGCCGACTGCCAAATAAATGTAAATTTCTGCCCGATAAGACCGATGTAGAATTCAAACACATGCATTGCATTCTGTCATTTACTTTGTGAAATTTCAGGTTTTGACATCACCTACAAGATTATCAATGATCTATGTATGTGCAGCTTCAGTTTAATATGCTAAGCATTTGTAGTTTCAGTTTAATATACAGTTATTTCTGATATGCCTGTATTTACCAATGTGGTGATCATTCAAACTTGTCACATTTTTCACAATGAAAATTTTACTTCCAGAACCAAAATATGATTTATCATTTGATCGGACTAATGATTACACATCTGAATTACTAGTAGATATTCAACACACACCTGATTCAGACCTTGACTGGGACCCAGGTGAAAGTCAGTGATAATTGATGAATATACACAATATGATAAGTACATACATTGTTTTTCTACTCTAGAATTCCCATCCCGCAGAAATTAACACCATTTATCGCTTCATATTAATATATATTCATAGGCGTCTCAGTCTTTGCAGAACATGCGCGTGGCACTCTGTGAGTAGCCTTTCAGAGCGCGTCTGGGTGCTGAATATGGAGATCTTGGGCTGCCCAAACTATAGGATCCCCCTCTCGGCCTCGCTGGTGTAATCTGAAGGAATGCAAAGCATGACAATTTGGCACCAGGTCAGCTGCCGGAATGAGTTCGCAATTTTGAAACCATCCGCCTTAGGCGCTACTACCACTCCGGATTTTCTGTCTGGGTTTACTCCCGTAGCCCTACTATCTCTCTCTTGATTTCCACAAGGCAGTGGAGTGTTGCCCGCAGATGTTAGTTACTTGAGACATCCAATGATACTCTCATCGTCCCAAGACTAGCCAGCACTCTCTGGGACTTGGTTTAAAATCAGAGTTCCTCCTCTCCTAGGTGAACTGCCTGAACAGGCTAAAGAGCTTCGTCTACCCAGGTTTAGAGTAAGAGTTTACCTTCTCTTAGATTAGCTGCCAACCAAAGCTAATGAGCCCAATCTGCCCACTGTGTTATATTGCCAGGTACTCGGTCACGCCCCACAACAGGCTATGTAAGAAACAGGGGGCACCTCATGAAGGTACTGCTGGGAACACAATAATGTAGGAGAGGCATTAGCATGGAAATTCGTGAACGGCAAGCCGAATAGTGAATCCAGCAGCAATCTCTACACCTGGAAAGGAGAGCCGATATCAGACGCTTCACTTTCCTTTAATGAGCCCAGACCTCGCTACCCCCAATATATATATATATATATAAAATCTTATATGGATACTTTATATCATAGATATCTTAATTATGTCTCTTACAATGTTTACAAGGTAATTTTAGCTCAATTTGTTTGGATAAAACTTTGATGTTCTGAACTGCAACACTTTCCCAGGATAGAAAAGGGTTAAGCTAGGTCTTCAGTTGTGTGAGTGACTATTGTATGAAGTACAAAATTAGCTGATATTGTTGGGGTATATTGCAGGGAAACCAAGGGTCTCTTGGGTGAGAGAATGTACCTAGCTGCAGCATGAGGTTTATAGAATGGACCAAGGCACATTCAAGTCAATGTAATGGATAAATAGCCATACCACATTCATTATTGCATAGATACTTCATAAAGACCTTTTGGTGGACACATGAGTGTGTTCAACTGATTTATAAATCATTCCCCATTTGATCCTCCCATTAAATCTGTGGTTTCTACCATTTTTGTTACCATGTGGAAATATTTAGGTATAGCACTATATAATAGAATGGCCTCTTTCTTAAACTGCTATTGTACTTATCCCCAGATTGTAGACCCCAAGATCAATGTTAGTGGACTGTATGCGGCCCTTGAGTCATGTGTCGGAGACCCCTTGTCTAGAACAGTGTGTGACAGCCCTTGTTTGACTAAAGCCACAAAATGGAAAGTACTAATAACTGATGATTATCTACTGATGTTCTTGTGGAGACCTAGCAATGTTAGAGCTAATAAACTGGCACTTGTAACAAAGACACTCACTCTGGCAAAGTTTTGAAACTTCCTGTCAACTTTGATCAACTCCTTATAGAATTGCATGGCCTCTGTGTGCCTGGAGCAGAAGACCCCGTAGATCGACTTCATCTTGTCAGCTGTACTATCCTGAAACTGAATGGGTGGTAAGAAAACATCAATAAGGCTGCTCACAGTCTAGACAACAATGTCCTGCTACAACACAGCTTGTTACTAACTACAAGTATGACTATATAGGCCTCTGATCGATTAGAGTGCTTGCTTATCACCACAAAGATTAGCAGGTTTGCTACATACTAGTGACACATTCCAGTCCACCCAGATGTAAATGGGTGCCTGACATAGTTTGTGAAGACAAGGCAGTGATGAAGGTTGCCTGATTTACTTAGGGAGGACAAGGTAGTGATGAAGGGTGACTTACTTAGGGAGGACAAGGCAGTGATGAAGGGTGTATTACTTAAGGCAGACAAGGCAGTGATGAAGGGTGTATGACTTAAGGCAGACAAGGCAGTGATGAAGGCTGTATGACTTAGGGCAGACAAGGCAGTAATGAAGGAAAACGGTAGCCCCCACCAACTCCTCAAATAGTAAAGACATTGTAGAATCAAGTCTTTAACACTCCATCTGACAGCAGTGCCCACTAGATGGCTAAATGTCCCATAACACTTAAGTTGCTATAGTCAAATACTATGGGATAACTAACCCATGTCTGATTTGTTAACAGCTTTTACCTGGTCAATGAGTAGATCCCCAACCTCATCCACAGACCTGTCCTCGTTTCTGGCTTGCCTGGTGAGCAGCTGTCGGAGGAAGTTGGAGTGCAGCTCCACAAGTTCATCCAGTTTAGGGAACAGCCTATCCACTTGGTCTTCTGTAAAGTTCATGTCTCGCAGCATGAACTGTGCAAATATCTGCAACATAAATATGGGGTGAGATATTTTAAAATCACCTGTGTGATCTATTCTTGACTGAATGTTAACAAGCAAATAACAGAACCACTGTGCCTGACCAGAATCCAAAAGTTGCCTAAGAAAATCTTGTATAAGTATATGGTTGTGGTAGAAGAAGTGGGGGAGATAGAATGCAGATCGTGTAAAACAAAGTGGAAAAGACAAGAACAATCGAACAAAATATTGACAGAACAATGAAAGTTAGTTGAAACATACCAAGTGTACACCAGATTTGTAGCATTTCTACAAGCACAATAATATTCAGCTCAATACGCAATGATAATGAACAATCTTATTTTGTGTAGGCTCTAGATATCTAACCACAATGAAGTCATGTTTCTCCAGCACCAAGATTGGACACAGCAAACTTTTAAGTGATAAATTGTCAGTATCAAACAATCTAATTTTATCTGTTCTCACCTGTCCCCATATGTTTGTCCTCAATAAACCTTTAATCTCACCTGTCCCCATATGTTTGTTCTCAAAATACCTTTAATCTCACCTGTCCCCCATATGTTTGTTCTCAATAAACCTTTAATCTCACCTCTCCCCATATGTTTGTTCTCAATAAACCTTTAATCTCACCTGTCCCCATATGTTTGTTCTCAATAAACCTTTAATCTCACCTCTCCCCATATGTTTGTTCTCAATAAACCTTTAATCTCACCTGTCCCCATATGTTTGTTCTCAATAAACCTTTAATCTCACCTCTCCCCATATGTTTGTTCTCAATAAACCTTTAATCTCACCTCTCCCCATATGTTGTGTTGTAGAGAGGTACAATCTTCCTTTGTGTGCCATCTGTGTGGCCTTTCATTATTTTCAATCCATGCCCCTGTAACATTTTAACAGTCAATCTCAGTTATTATTGGTCTTCCTCTTGCTTTGAAGCCCTGCTTTCTGACTAGTGTGATAGGCTCACATGTTGGGCTGGTTTGAAGACAATAAACACTCCCTTACAAATTAATGAAAACAAAATGGTTACTACCCACTACAGTAAACTCAAACAGAGGAAAATCTGATAAGAGACAAAATCAAAACAATCAAAAAAGAAATAATACATACCTTTTGCATAATCTTTAACCGCTTGACATACTGTTTCTCAGTGTTAATAAGCTCTGCAGACAAAAACAGAACATGTGGCTGGGTAATTAATGTATCATAAACAGAGGTCTTGTTATAGACATTCTTGAACACAACAGACTTGATAGATAGCACAGACTGTCTGACATAGTTAACATAAAATATGGATAGCACAGACTGTCCGACACAGTTAACAAAAAACTGAGACAATACAGACTGTCAAACATTGTTAACAGGAAACAAAGATAGCACAAGACTCAAATATTGTTAACAGAAAACATGTGAGCCTATCACTAGTCAGAAAGCAGGGCTTCAGAGCAAGAGGAAGACCAAGAATAACTGAGATTGACTGTGTTAAAAATGTTACAGGGGTGTGGATTGAAAATAACAAAAGGTCACAAAGATGGCACACAAAGGAAGATTGTATCTCTCTACAACACAACATATGGGGAGAGGTGAGATTAAAGGTTTATTAAGAAAAACAGGAGCAGGACCCAAGGCACTCAATGTTTGGACATCAGGTACAAAACACAAGACTCAAATCCAGACATAGCTTTCTAAAAACAACAAATCCCGTACTGACAAACCCTGAAAGTCGCCATATCGAGAGGTGGCACGAATTAGTGCAGGCCCCAAAGATGGAACTTCGGGAGGAACCTGCTCCTGGACATCATCTACGATACACAACATGGAAGTCGCTGAACAGACTCCGGACTGGTGTATCACGGTGCAAGAGGAATATGAAGCAATGGGGATACACAGACGATGACACGTGTGATTGTGGCGCAGTACAGGACCCAGACCATCTGATGACCTACCCCAACCTCCAGGAAACATGCAATAGGTGCGACATGCTGGAGGGAAATGACAAGGCAATCCATGTCGCTGAATACTGGATACAAGATATATAACGTGGTGCTTGGACAAGAAAATAAGTAACAGAAAACATGGATAGCACAGACTGTCAAACATAGTTAACAAGAAAAACTGGATAACGCTGAAGGTAAAATGTTGCTAACAAATAAGCATAGACAACATAGATTGTCAAATATTGTTAACATACAACAATGTCAAAAGACACAGACTACAAGACCACTGTGAATGTTACTGTGACTGGGTAGCTAGTGATCATAGAAAGCTGTACAATACAAGAGGGAGGCTAACAATTTCATGTGTAAAAGAATGTTACAGAAGATATTCAGGAAGATGGGGTAGGCTAGTTGTTAAGTGACATGGCTCACAAATCGACGGTGCTAGGTTCGTTTTCCAATCACAGCACTGGATGTTAACCATGTGGAAGCTAACCCTTATAAAATGCAGGAAGAAGCAGACCCTTACATAAAATACATGCCGAAGTCAGATGCACTGGGCCGACAGGCGCGAAATAGAAACATAGTGCAGCGCATACCGCCTTGGGAAATTGAGAAGTAAGGAGAACGCAAAAAAACAAAACAACACCATATTCCATATGAAAACATGGGTACAGAAACATGGACACTTCTTCTTCTTCTTCTTCGCTGTCAGACGTCAATCTGTATTTTTTCGAAGAAAGCAGCGGTCATCCTGAGGCTGAAACATGGACACAAAAAGCCTTTGATCATTAATAATAAACATGACAGACAAGAACACATATCCTACCCCAAATGGTGTCTTGTCTTTTAATATCCTTTGTGCTGAGTTTCTTCAGAGTCTACAAGCCAACACAAAATGAATATGTCAATCAGTTCATAGACACAACAAAATAATGAGATAACTAGCAGTAACAACATTGTATTCCTGATTAGGTCATCTCTTTGATTGACAGCTTGTTACAATGTGGAAAATACAGATCAATAGTTTATAGATACTTCAAGGTATCCAGTTGAATAGTTTTCAGCTGAGAGATGCCATCTTGAAGTATACAAGAGGCAACACAGCTAACCAGATTACTTGTGTCCCATATGAAGAATAGAGCAACGTACCTAGCTAACGTCCTCATATGCAGTCCTTATAAAAGCTTGCCAGTGTGCTTTCCAGTTCCTATGTGGCAATCACATTACCCGATGAGGTTGCTAATCTCAATGCACAACCCTCTTTAGTCACCTATTAAACCTTTCCCTCATTCTCTCACCAGTTCTGTAGTACTCCTCGTAACAGCTGATGGCTGGTCCACACAAGACAAACCAACACAGAGTTTGTTAAGAGCAGCATATATGGCGCCTAACAAGCTACAGGTCTACTTTGCTCTAGTGTTTGAGTCTTTTAAGATGGACTTGCACATCGGTTAACCACCTTCCAAGAAACTGGTTGTATACAGACTCTGCAGTCTTCTAAAACCAGAATAAAGACGTTAAGTTATATTAAGAGAAATTAGCTATGACTTAGTCTACAAAATGAATATCCCTTCACCATCAGTCCCATAACTTAGGTCATTGAGACACCGTTATTGCAGTCTGTCGTACCAGCTCCCGACATACAACAGTGTGTCTTGGGCCGCTACACACCTGACGAAGCCCATCTCTCTCCAGGTGGCAGTTCAGTTATGTCTAAATTTCATACAGCCGATGTCCATGCCAGGATAATCGGACGGAAGAAAACACACAAAATGAACGAATTAACCAGTTCAAATGGAAACCAACAACACGTTTTCGTGAACACAAGTGTAAGTCGTCAACTTGTGTGAATTTCCGGCAAATCCATGATCTGGCGGCATCTATAATGAACTAAATCCCTTCAATGTGTTATTAAAATGTTATCTTTGAAAACTAGACACATCCTGCAAACTGAATATTCAACTCTTCTTTTCCCCAATAATATAATAGCAATCCTTGTGTGTAGTTGGCACTAGTACTATATATCAGTGCTCCATTTGCTTCACACAATATTGGTAGGATCATTGTAGTGTGAGGATAATGAGCAGCACTTGTCAATGTAAGCATTGCTTCCTTGCCAGGTTCAGATATTTCACTAAATTATTGATAGTTTTTGTCCATCACAAGTTATGAAGACCACTCTCTTTTTTCAGCCGTTTGGACAGTCGTATCTCTTGCTGTGTCCGCTGAAATGGGTGACTTGCGCGGAGATTTGGATTAAAGTGAGGAAGAAACTGCGCCTTTTGTCAACCTCACTCACAGAGCCTAAGCTACCTTTTGCCAGTGGCAAGACATTCATCGAGACGACTGGAGATAGCATAGGATGCAGATTTTGCCTCAGGGTTACCACCGAAGCCTTTCCGTAAACATGTAACCCGCAGGGTAGAAAGGTGGGAAGGCATCTAACGCAGTTTGTCGTGCCTATTCGATAACCACAAGAGGTCGTATGGACAACACTCAGCGTGTGAGTGAGTCTGGCATCTCTCCCAGCTGTATTCAGTTCATCATAGTAGCATCTAAAATTCCCATACGCCAAATTCGTGAAGGTGAACCGGCAGAACTAACCTGTGAGATACGACACAGGTATAACTAGTTTAAGCGTAGCGCCATTCAGCCGGCGTCCAGACCAGGATAAACGGATGGAAGAAATCACAAAAAAAGAACGAAATAACAAGTCCAGACGGAAAACAATTCCACGTATCCGTGAACACAAGTGTAAGTCGTCGACTAATGTGAATTCCAGGCAAATCCGTTGTCTGGCGGCATCCATAATGATCCAAAACAGTAGAGAAATGTAGACTCGCAGCCAGTTACGGCGCCATCTTTGCCAGATTTAAATTATACCATTCAGTAATTCACTGTCAACACAAGCACACTAAATGATACCATTCAACAATTCACTGCCAACACAAGCACACTAAATGATACCCTTCAATAATTCACTGCCAAAAAGTACACTAAATGATACCATTCAGCAATTCCCTGCCAACACAAGCACACTAAATGATACCCTTCAGCAATTCCCTGCCAACACAAGCACACTAAATGATACCATTCAGCAATTCACTGCTGACACAAGCACACTAAATGATACCATTCAGCAATTCACTGCCGACAAGTACACTAAATGATACCATTCAGCAATTCACTGCCAACACAAGTACACTAAATGATACCATTCAGCAATTCACTGCCAACACAAGTACACTAAATGATACCATTCAGCAATTCACTGCCAACACAAGTACACTAAATGATACCATTCAGCAATTCACTGCCAACACAAGTACACTAAATGATACCATTCAGCAATTCACTGCCAACACAAGTACACTAAATGATACCATTCAGCAATTCACTGCCAACACAAGTACACTAAATGATACCATTCAGCAATTCACTGCCAACACAAGTACACTAAATGATACCATTCAGCAATTCACTGCCAACACAAGTACACTAAATGATACCATTCAGCAATTCACTGCCAACACAAGTACACTAAATGATTTAATTCAGCAATTCATTGCCAATAAGTACACTAAATAACTTAACGTCTTTATACTGGTTTAGAAGACTCTGCAGAGTAACCAGTTTAATTTACATCACCTTGCTCTAAAAGCTATGCACATCCAATTTATTCTTAAATGCATTAACTGTCCCTGCCTCCACTACCTCCCGTGGCAATGCATTTAAAGCATTCACCACTCTCTGACTAAAAACATATTTCCTAATATCTAATCTGGACCTCTCTTTAGTTAATTTGTAACTATGCCCTCTTGATCTTGTGGAGTGGCTGCATTTCAAAAAAACTTGTTATATAATTTATCCGTTCCTCTGATCATCTTATAAACCTGTATTAAGTCACCTCGAAATTCTTCTCTCTTCTAGACACTGTAGGCCGTTTTTTCGGAGTCTTTCCTCAAAACTAATTCTGGAATCCCCCTATCAGCTTTGTCGCTCTTTTTGTATTCTTTCTAGCATGTTTATATCCTGTCTATGATAAGGACTCAATACCTGTACACAATACTCCAATCTAGGTAATAATAATGCTTTATAGAGTTTGACTATCACTTCCTTGCTCCTATGTTTAATATTTCTTTTTATCATACCTAACATTGCATTTTCACTGCTACCTGAACTTGCTCACTCACCTTACTTGTATGATCTATTATAATCCTTAGGTCCCTTTCCTTATCTATCTTTCTAATATTGTTCTCTCCCATTCTGTAATTATGTTCCATATTGGATCTACCCATGTGGATGACTGTACATTTAGCTACATTAAACTCCATTTGCCAGCTTACAGACCACTCACGAATTTTATCTAAATCCGACCTCAATATATCCACTTCTGCATAGTTTTGTCTCATCAGCGAATTTTGCAATCATGAAACCCATATCAATGTCCAAATCGTTTATATATATCAAGAACAAAATTGGTCTCAAAACCGAGCCCTGTGGCACTTCACACTACTCTGAGCACTCCTTATTTATGCCCACCCTCTGCCTTCTTCCCGTTAACCCATTTTCAATCCACTTGGCAACTTCCCCACCTATTCCATGTGATTTTAACTTTCAAAATAATCTTTGATGAGATACTCTATCAAAGGCCTTTGCAAAATCTATATAAATAACGTCCGCTGGCTCTCCCTTATCTATCATTTTGGTAATCTCCTCCATGAATTCTAATAGATTTGTTAATTATGATCCCCCTCTAGTAAACCCATGCTGACTATTTCTGATTAGATTAAATTTGTCTAAATGCATTACAATGTTTTCTTTGATTATTGATTATAACAATTTACAGACTATGCTCGTTAAACTCACCAGTCTATGATTCGCTGGATCTGATTGTTTGCCCTTTTTGAATAAGGGAATCACTCCTGCATCTTTCCAATCCCGTGGAACAATCCATTTTGTAAGTGATTGAGAACATAATATAGCCAGAGCGCCTACTTTGTCTTTCGTTATTTGTTTATTTCTAACATAAGAAAAGCTCGGAGCAGGTTTTTTTTTTTCGAAGTCTATTTTTCTTTTATTCACTTTCTGAGCTATGTTCTGCTTGTCCAAATATTTTAAATTTGTTTCTTTTGATTTACCTGCCTCTACATATTTTTTCAATGCTTTACATTTAGTTCTTCTACATTTAACTACAAATCTAGTTATCCACTTTTTAAGCTTGGGTTTACCTCCCTACATGGAACACATTCCTATTTTTAGTGTTTTTAGAACTGTTTTAAAACTATCCCACTCTTGCTCAACATCTGTTCCTCCGACAATATCTTTCCAGATTATATGGTTCGCTGCCTCTTTCATCCTCGTAACATCTGCCTTAGAGTAGTCGTATGTTCACATATTTATGTTTACTTCTTTCCCTGCAATAAGATCCCAACGCATGATTTGATGGTCACTTGAGCCAAACAGTTCTCCAACGGTAACGTTTTCAATCATATTTTCCTGTGTAGTAAAAACTAGGTCGAGTATTTTTGCCTCTGGTGGCTGCTTCTACATGTTGAATTAAAAAATTGTCAGTTATGTACTTAACAAAAGGTTTTGACTCTACAAGTGCTTATGCCATATCCCAATTTATTTCTGGAAAGTTGAAATCCCCCATTAATAATAATTTCCCTTCACTTGCCTTTGCTATGCTACTAATCAGCTCCTCATCTTCCTCTGTTTGACTTGATGAACATCTATAACATACTCCAATCACTGTTTTTTCACCCCCACTTTCTATTTCTCCCCATACACTTTCATATTTGTTACCACATGATAAATCATCTTTGATCGTTATATTAACATAATCTATACAGTATAATAAAACGCCACCTCCCTTAGCCTTGTCTCCAACTATCCTATCTTTCCTTAACATTGTATATCCCTCAATTTCAAGTTCACTATCTGCAATGTCATCATATGTGCATGATTCTGTTAACCCTATTATATCTGGTTTTTCTTCTTCTACATACAGTTCCAATTCTTATCTATTATTTACATGTGCTTCTCACATTTTAGTTTGTAATTTTGTTGTTTTTTTCACTTTTTTCTTTTGATTTATCATTTGAATATTTCCTTTTTCATTACTTATCTCACACTTCCCTGACTACAACTCTCCCCTTTGACTACATCCTTTGACTAGCACCCTATTGTAGGCCTATCTTTAGTCTCATACTTCATAGGCCTTACTAGTCTAAATTTCTAACACAATGATTAAACATATACTTTGCTACAACATGCTGTCCTATCTCATTTAAATGTAAATCTCTGCCTGTAAATCATTTTACTTTTGTCTACTTTCACATCAATTAATTCCATTCCCATGTCCGCACACATCACCTGTAACCTAAGGTTGATACCTATTATCTTACTATCTAGATAGTCTGACCCATCTGCTCTATCTAAAATGCCCATCATTGTGACCTTTCTTAACTTCGTTTTCTTAAGTGTTCCCATTAGACTTTTGTATTTATTCATAATTATTTCTGTACCATCTCTCTTTACATTATTAGTTCCTACCAATACTACCACATGACTGTTTCCTTTGTCACCTATCCTTTTTGTCCTCAATTTTTGCTCCCCCAATATCCATTCTTTCAAACATGTTGTGTTGTTTAGACAAATGTCTGCCAACCTCCCTCGCCATTGAATCCCATACTATCAATACTGAACCCTCACCTATATTTGCGTACTTCTCCGCAAAGCTCTCTGCCCTGTGTTCTGTTTCCTCACTAAAATCTCCCTTACTTCTAATTCCTATTACCTTCTCCAACCCATACCTAACTGACAGTGGTTTAATTTTATCACCTTGATTTATCACAAATCACACAATCTGACCTGGCCTTTCTTTGTAGTATTTCGTCTGGTCTTAGTGGCCATACTAATTATGCTATTTATTACAGTTAGCCAATAATTTATACTAATACCTAAAACAATGTATAATTGTTAAAGTAACAGAAAAAATCAAATGTCGCTGGTATTTACCTTACAATAACGTATCGCTAACGACTAGGCCTATACTAACTGTGTTACTATCGCTCTCTTTGCCACGCTATTTAATTCTGTCAAGTCACTATCTGTTACAACAAGATACTATATTTAAAAATACATATGCTAACGTAAACTACAATTACAACTACGTTATTATTACACAAATAATTATTACACTAATACTTATCTGAAACGCTATAGATCTCTGTACTGTCATGATACTATTCAGTAATTTACTGCCAACAGGTACACTAAATGATACCATTCAGTAATTCACTACCAACAAGTACACTAAATGATACCATTCAGTAATTCACTGCCAACACAAGTATACTAAATGATACCATTCAGTAATTCACTACCAACAAGTACACTAAATGATACCATTCAGTAATTCACTGCCAACACAAGTACACTAAATGATATCATTCAGTAATTCACTACCAACAAGTACACTAAATGATACCATTCAGTAATTCACTGCCAACACATGTACACTAAATGATACCATTCAGTAATTCACTACCAACAAGTACACTAAATGATACCATTCAGCAATTCACTGCCAACACAAGTACACTAAATGATACCATTCAGCAATTCACTGCCAACACAAGTACACTAAATGATACTATTCAGTAATTCACTGCCAACACAAGTACACTAAATGATACCATTCAGTAATTCACTACCAACACAAGTACACTAAATAATACCAATCAGTAATTCACTACAAACAAGTACACTAAATGATATCCTTCAGCAATTTATCATGATGTAGCATGTCCTTTATAGAACGTAGCTCCCATCACAGTCTGCCTGAAAGAAGCTCTTTCCCTTGCCACAACTCTAGTCTCCGCCAGTCATTCCTGGATATCTTGGTACCATCATCTTTTTGATCTACCCCTTTCTCTTTTGCCTGGCGCCATACCTTCTATTACTGTTCTCTCTAGACCGTTGTGTCTCTTGATGTGATCAAAGTATTTACATTTTCTGGCCAAAATGGAATTGATAAACCAGTTCTTCTATATGTTCAACTCTTGCCGAATGTCTATATTTGTGCTTTTCTCTGTCCAGGGTATTCTGAGGATCTTTAAGTAGGATTATGACTCAAAGGATTTGATTTTTTGTCTAGTTGTTTTGGTAATCGTCCATGATTCGCAGCCATATGCTGCAACTGGAAATACACAGGCTCTCAAAACTTTCACTTTTGTTGGTGCTCTGCCATAATTCCTTCAGGCCTCCAAACACAAGCACACAAAATAAGCAAAAGTGATATTTAGCAGACTGACCTTCCTATCAACTGTGATGCTCCAAGCCTCTGGTTCTTCAATTGCTAGCTGCAAATCGGGTTCATCGTCCAAACAAGCAGTTTCTGATGGAACCACTTAAAATAAAAATTGTTTAACACATTCACATAACATAAGCATTGACAGCACACAAAATAGCAAGCTAATCACATAGCAACTAACAGCACAAAACAAATCACATAGCCAGACCACAGCTACAGACAATACAAAACAGTATATAAAGCACATAACTACAGACTAATGACCAAAGTACATGATCCCCATGATATTTGACAATGACCGTTAACTGAGCTAATAACATTCAGTAAGAAAAACAGACCGATGGAATTTTCATCATCTTGCACAACAAGGCAATGTTCTAGGAATACCATTACAGGGCAAATAGAGTAATGCATTTAAGAATAAATTGGATGCGCATAGCTTTTGGAACAAGGTAATGTAAATGAAACTGGTTGTATACAGACTCTGAAGAGTCTTCTAAACCAGTATAAAGATGTTAAGTTATTACACTGACCAAGCACCATATCATTATCTGATGTTTCCAACAGAACTCATATCACTACAATTGTTTGTTAAGGAAATTTTGTCAAATGAACTAACTACATAGTTAAAATAAAATAGATAAGGAAGGTGGTGCATGGGAACACATGCATAAGCCTACTGTACCCTATTCTAGGCATGTCCTAACAGGCTCCTAAGAAAACTTGTCGTTGAGGCTGGTGAAATTTTCATGTCATAAAAGGTCTCTAAGAAGAGCTGGTCACCTTGTCATGTCATAAAATGCCACTAACAACAATCATAACTGAGGTTAGCAACTTTATGATGTTAAGCAAAAAAGCCATAGAAATCACCACTAGAGGTGCATGATGCAGGTTTCCTGCAAACAGGTCAACTCGAAAAATGGCCAGAACATGTTAAGACTAAACAGAACAGCTTTGCTCAAATGAAGTCCTATGTGAACCTGCAGTACACAATCACAGGAAACTATACAAGAAGAGCTCAGAGATTGCCTCCTAATGTCCAAGTAAATCAGCAATATTGGGTCCATTCCCATCTGATCTCATCCCCTATTTGCCTACAATAGCTGGAGGACGACTGCACTAAGCGTGTAAGTATGAACTCTGGGAAATGACAGTCTCAATGGTACTTTCTTCCCCTGACCCTGTAGACAGCTTTATATGTATCTGTTGTTAGTCACTTTTAATGATGTTCATATAACAACATGCTTGTATTTATTATTTTCAAATGATCTCAAATATAGCCTGATTGGAGCTTTAGATTGATTAGTTATCCTTCATATGTCCCACCAGACTAGTGCTAATGGCACGTTATCATTAGTCTCACCAGACTAGTGCTAATGGCATGTTATCACTGTCAAGTGCTCACAGTCTCTTGACAACAAGATAACTCTGCACTTTATATGTCTATTGATGCTAAGGTCTAAGTAGATAAACACAATAACTACCTCCATCTAGCGATTCCATAGATTCAGAGATGGTGTCCGTCATGCTGAAAATACATAAAATATCAATAAATGATAATATAGATCTCTAACAGCTGTTATCATGGACATAATCCATAGTTGACATTACAAAACATAATCAATGCCTGATATCCGATGATAAATAGCTGATATTACAGAGCATGATCAATAGCTGATATTACAGAGCGTGATCAATAGTTGATATTACAGAGCGTGATCAATAGCTGATATCACAGATCGTGACCAATAGCTGATATCACATAGCCTGATCAATTGCTGATACCACAGATCACGATCAATAGCTAATATCACAGATCGTGATCAATAGCTGATATCACATAGCCTGATCAATAGCTGATACCACAGATCATGATCAATAGCTGATATCACAGATCATGATCAATAGCTGATATCATAGAATATGATCAATAGGTGATATCATAGATCATAGCAAATAGATGATTATTATATATCATGATAAATAGATTATATAATAAAACGCGATCAATAGCTGATACCACAACACGATCGACAGCTGATATCACAGATCATGATTAATAGCTAATATCACAGATCGTGATGAATATCTATCACAGATCATGATAGATAGCTGATACCACAACACGATCGATAGTTGATATCACAGATCATGATCAATAGCTGATATCACATAGCCTGATCAATAGTTGATATGAAGATCTGGACAACATTTTAATTTAGCCACATTATAATCGCTATAAAAGAACGAAAAACAATATTACACTGCTCATCAATCATAATGTGGACGGACATACGTGTTCTTTAGCTATTATCATGATGACCCACACACTGAGACAGACAGACAATTTCTAGACGTCCAGAAAATACCCTCGGTCCAAGCTCGAGTCACTATCCATTGGGTCAGCGTCCATGTAGACCTGTGATTCGAGGAGCGATTTTCTCAAATTGTAGGATCTACGCTTACGAAAGCTGAATCGTGCCATTCTGTCCGGGTTCATGACATAAGTCCTTATATGTGGTCTCCCCGTCTTATGTAGAAACTGGTGTTACACTGGGAAAACCAGCTCTCATGTTTTGTCTAGTGTAACATCACCCAATGGTCGATGCGTAAACTGGCCAAGGCACTTGAGAAGAAATTTATGTTTCCGACTTGTACAAGTACCGCGTCCACTCTGGTCTAGAACGTGGAGGAGCAGAGCGGGAAGGGAGGGAGAGCGAGTCACATTAGAAGCGCTCATCACACACAGAAGCAAAAACAGGTTTTGCTTATTCACTTTTTTAAACACGTGGAAAGGGTGTCTCTTGAAACCATACACTCTATCAAGTACACGGATACCTATCGTGTTTTGTGGCCAGGGAAAACACACAGCCCTCCTCCTCAAATAAAAGAAAGCGTATCTCCTGAAACACAGCTACTCGCTCGCACAACACTATTAAAAATAAACACTCGAGTTTAATACATTTCTAACTTGGCATCACAAGCGAAGACCCGAAGATGAATTATATTGGCACATCGGAATTATATTTCTGTTCAATTATTCAGTCAATAAAGCCAAATCATTTGTTCACAAAACAAAAACAGCACAGTTACTAATAGTAGAAGTACAATATTCATGTATAATTACAGCTTCGTATGATTTGTGTAGAAAGCAACATATCAGTTATTAGAGTTGTCTGTACAGGTGTTATCAGCTTCAGCCTGTCTCTCTCATGCTATAGTCACATCTATTATATTGGAACCCCTCAACTTTGAAGGTATTACGTTATTTGATGCGACAGTAAATCAACATCTACGATGTTCTTCTGCCACCTTTGTTGTTGTTCTCGGAGTCTTGGTCGTGATACTTGCTTTCACAATGCTACACGTTGCGCCTTATCGGCCACCAAATATGTCTATTGCTTTCTGCCATTTGCGTTTCTCCATAGCCATTGTTAGGTCTTAACCACAATCGTCTCCGTAGCCATTGTTAGGTCTTAACCACAATCGTCTCCATAGCCATTGTTAGGTCTTAACCACAATCGTCTCCATAGCCATTGTTAGATCTTTACCACAATCGTCTCCATAGCCATTGTTAGGTCTTAACCACAATCGTCTCCATAGCCATTGTTAGGTCTTAACCACAATCGTCTCCATAGCCATTGTTAGGTCTTAACCACAATCGTCTCCATAGCCATTGTTAGGTCTTAACCACAATCGTCTCCATAGCCATTGTTAGGTCTTAACCACAATCGTCTCCATAGCCATTGTTAGGTCTTAACCACAATCGTCTCCATAGCCATTGTTAGGTCTTAACCACAATCGTCTCCATAGCCATTGTTAGGTCTTAACCACAATCGTCTCCATAGCCATTGTTAGGTCTTAACCACAATCAAATGTCTCAACTGCCTACTGTCTCTATGGTCATTACCTCCACAGAAAAATCGTGCCGTAGTTGAACATAAAATATCTCCTCTCTATTTAGTGCTGGTATTTCCGTGGCGACGCTGGTACAGAACGAGTACAGTATTAACCCATCCTTCCAAAAGGATGACCGAGTCGGGGTTTCAGCTGTTTGCTTAGGGTTGTGTGTGCTTTATTCTCGTACCACTTTAAGTCTGACATCCTCCATAAACATTCGACAAACGTCCACGAGTCAAACTGTATGACCACAACACTAACAGTTTCACCCACACACACTTAGTACACACATGCGCGTGTAAGTGTTTGATTCGGTCTACGATTAGCAACACTACCACACAATGGTGTCTTGATGCATTTGATGATTTTTGAGCCTGTCACTCGTCTGTGGCAGTGTAGCAAAGTGGTTACTGGTGGCATTAACCATAAACCAGTAGTTACTAGTGGCACCGCTCACAAACCAGTGGTTACTAGTGGCACCGCTCACAAACCAGTAGTTACTAGTGGCACCGCTCACAAACCAGTGGTTACTAGTGGCACCGCTCACAAACCAGTGGTTACTAGTGGCACCGCTCACAAACCAGTGGTTACTAGTGGCACCGCTCACAAACCAGTGGTTACTAGTGGCACCGCTCACAAACCAGTGGTTACTGGTGGCACTGCTCACAAACCAGTGGTTACTGGTGGCACCGCTCACAAACCAGTGATTACTGGTGGCATCGCTCACAAACCAGTGGTTACTAGTGGTACCGCTCACAAACCAGTGGTTACTAGTGGCACCGCTCACAAACCAGTGGTTACTAGTGGCACCACTCACAAACCAGTGGTTACTAGTGCCACCGCTCACAAACCAGTGGTTACTAGTGGTACCGCTCACAAACCAGTGGTTACTACTGGTACCGCTCACAAACCAGTGGTTACTAATGGCACCGCTCACAAACCAGTGGTTACTAATGGCACCGCTCACAAACCAGCGGTTACTAGTGGCACCGCTCACAAACCAGTGGTTACTAGTAGCACCGCTCACAAACCAGTGGTTACTAGTGGCACCGCTCCCAAACCAAACTTGTATATGTTCGTTCCTGAACCAATCGGGTCGTATTCCTAAACCGACAAGGTCCTTACTTTGGGCTGTGAACACCTTAAAAAATGGGTGCTGAAGTCGGAATGCATGTTACAATATGTCTGGTTGTAGTGGAGTCTCCATACTGAGCCACAACGGACAGCTCTATTTGACTACACTAGCCATGGCCAACCGCCGCCTAGTTGTAATGGACCTCTAGACTCGACATCTCGATTCTTTGCTAAGCTACGTTCGTTCTCCTTAAGATGTTACATTCCAAATTACTTGGTTAGCGTCCACTTACTGTTTAGTATTCAATCATCCACTCAAGTTACATCATTAATTAAGACAGAACTGTCCGACCGTGTCGCCAAGATGGCAACGATGGAAAGCTAACTACCACAGATTTGCCACAAAGTGACATGTCACATTGTATGCCACAACATTTGCTCTAATTTTCAGCTTTCTTATGCGTGTCTATTTGTTCGGAATTGATCCTAAACGTCATTATAGGCTTGCTTCTGTTCCCTCGAAATGACCGCATTATTTTCTTCGATAACTAAATGCTGCAGCCTCTTCTAGAGATGGGCGCCATGTTGATACATTGTCTATCGTCCGCTAGCCTGTACTTGAATCCTTTCAGTTGTTTTATCCCATGGTTTGGTTTTAAACTACTTCTCAACTGTTCTTTACAATTAGATATCCACTATTTGTGATGAAATTGTATAATCAAGTAGATAATCATCCAGAAGCGCACAGATCAGTCAGATTTGTGTGTGACAGATAACAGCTTCAGCCTTGTCATACATGCTTCCTTTCTGCTGCTTTCATTTTCCTCATTCGGAAATCTGTTACCCGGCTGTAATAAGTTAGCCATCGCCGAAGCTAGTGACATCAAGAGGCTTGTGTCCTGATATCATGTGGATATAAAGACTTATGGTGAGCTTACTGCACTTGGTACACACATGGCTAGATTGGGTAGCAGACACATTCTGTGCTTTCGGGCACTGCACACTTTCTGATCTTTGCACCTCAGACTGAACAGCTGCTCAACAGCCCTGTATCTGTCACAGTCATGTGTAGAATCAAAGCATGGCAGAAAATAGCATACTAAAGAAGGTTGGGGGCGAGCACACTAGGCTGTTTAACTCCATTTATGTCCGGGAAGGCTGCAGACAGTTCTCCTTCATCAAGTACACGACTAACCATGCCATCATGAAAATGGCGGACACATGATGAATTTATCGTTGCAGCCGAATTTCGACATGATTTTCAAGAGCCTGTCTCCCTGTCGACGATGTCAAGGTCTTGATCAGGTGAACAAAAGTCGTGTACGTCACAATGCTGTTCCTGACAAACCACACCGACTCTTTAGGAGTAACTACGGCTCAAGACAATTTTGTTAAGCGCCTGTATCATTCAATAGATAGATGCATATTCTACACAAGTGCCTTTATCTATTACTGTGACAGCAATTCTGTATGAACATTGTGCTCGATAAGTGGTAGTTAGGAACCCTATGGTAGACCTGTTGTTCGTCCATTGTAATCGATGAGGACCACTTGGTCGGCATTAAATGTTCGCATGAGTTCGAAAATGGCTAAATAAGCCAATCTGAGCCTTAGATTGTCTGTTGCACTTATTACATGGAAATAGGACACCCTCATGCACCGAGGTTGAAGAAGGGTTGATTTGAGCAGACTTGCAGAGCGAACGTCCCATTTATTCTTGACACTTCATGTCTCTGAACAACCTCAACAATAGTGCTGCGCCAGTCTGGGCGATTCTTTCCCAGTTATCATGGTTAATACCGCACTAGATCAGTGATCTCTTATGTGTGTCTTTGTACCTTTTCCGCTGCCCATCGCTTGCTCTCTAGCCACTTTGGAGTTCACCACATGGCAGCTCTTTTGGTAGACATTCATCGGACATGCGTACCACATGGCCAGCCCATCTCAGCTGTGCTGCACATATCGTGGTGTGTATACTTGTCCTGCCCGACCGCGCTAATACATCTGTATTTGGCACCATGTGCTGCCCTCTAATCCTCAGTAGTTTTCGCAGGCAGTGCACGTGGAAGTGGTTTAGTTTCCCGACATAACTATAGACGGTCCATGTTTCACACGCATATAAGAGGGTTGATAAAACAATTGCTGCGTAGATCTTTATTTTTGTTTGAGTCCTGATCCCTCGCCTAACCCACACCTTAGTATGAAGTCTACCAAATGCCGCACTTGCCCTAGCTAATCCTGTATTTACCTCATCTATGTGAATAACCTGAGATAGAGTACCGCCACTGTACGTGAATCTGTTAACATTTTTTAAAGTGGCCGTGTACCTTAATTGAAGGCTCTGAATAGGCAATATCTGGAGCCGGTTGATGTAAAACCTGTTTGTGTGATAGAGATGGTGAGGCCCAAGTTGTCATAAGCTGTAGCGAACCGATCAATACATTCCTGAATATCAGCCTCTGTATTCAATGATAGTCATCCGCTTAAATCACGTATGGTTACCTTGTAGATTTTCGTTTTGGCCTTGAACCTTCATGGCATGCGTGCCCAAGTTATTGATCAGGGAAACTACTGTCCCCTTTAGTGTTACTAACGGTGTGAAGCAATGATGTGTGCTGGCCCGGCTATTTTGTTGTTGTTGAATGTTTCCTGCTATGATGTGGAATGCCTACAGCGATTGCGACGCCGGTGTTATCTTCACTACCGCACTGACGGCGGGCTATTCAATGGTACATCTACATCGTAGTCGAACCCTTTGGCACACCAACATGGCAGTCAGGAACCATGCGGCACGCCTGCTAAATGTGATGGTAAAATGGGATTACTCTGGAAAATGTGTGTACCGTGAAAGCTAGAATGTAGCATGCTGGGGAATTGTATACAATCAGTGACTGCACAAACAGCTGCAGGTCCTCTCTCTAGGCTCTCATCCTGACTAGGTCCAGGAACAGTGGCAGGTCCTCTCTCTAGTCTCTCATCCTGACTAGGTCCAGGAACAGTGGCAGGTCCTCTCTCTAGTCTCTCATACTGACTAGGTCCAGGAACAGTGGCAGGTCCTCTCTCTAGTCTCTCATACTGACTAGGTCCAGGAACAGTGGCAGGTCCTCTCTCTAGTCTCTCATACTGACTAGGTCCAGGAACAGTGGCAGGTCCTCTCTCTAGTCGCTCATACTGACTAGGTCCAGGAACAGTGGCAGGTCCTCTCTCTAGTCCCTCATCCTGACTAGGTCCAGAAGCAGTGGAAGGTCCTCTCTCTAGTCTCTCATACTGACTAGGTCCAGGAACAGTGGCAGGTCCTCTCTCTAGTCTCTCATCCTGACTAATACTAGGAACACCGAAAGGTCCTCTCTCTAGTCTCTCATCCTGACTAGGACCATGAACACCGAAAGGTCCTCTCTCTAGTCTCTCATCGTCCTCTCTAGTCTCATCCTGACTAGGACCATGAACACCGAAAGGTCCTCTCTCTAGTCTCTCATCGTCCTCTCTAGTCTCATCCTGACTAGGACCATCAACACCTAAAGGTCCTCTCTCTAGTCTCTCATCGTGACTAGGACCAGAAAGAAAGCAACACTGAGACACTGCACCCATTTCGTGTTTTACAATAACAAAAGTAGAAGAATAGTGTGGTTTAACAAAACTAGATAATAATGTTGTTTGTCCCAAAACTAGATAATAATGTTGTTTGTCCCAAAACTGTACTCTTATCTTCCGAATGATATTTTCCCTGGTAGAAAGAACCGGGAGTCAATGACCTCCTTATCTGACAAACTCCGAACTGTGCAGCAAGTTCCTCCGACCATTCGCGTAAACACACACGCGCGTGCACGTATACACACGGACGGGGAAATTCGCGTAATAGCACGAAGCTAAAGTTACAGAAAAATATGTCATCCCCTTGAAACGATGGACTGCTGTGCTCCTGGCTGTAGTGTAATGTAATGCTCATGAGCAAGCTCACCACTATGATAACTACAGTGTCGATCCTCACCTCACGTGCCAGACTCGTGTGACACAGTCTACTACGTGCCAGACTCGTGTGACACAGTCTACTCTCAGGAGCCCTACGGGAAGGTAGAGTATGTTTCATGTGACCTTGGCGTACCTCTTAGTTCAATCCTGTTCTTGTTTTGAGCCAACACTGTGACCACGACAGAGGTCATCACCACGTGATCTGCTCGTGCATGTATTCCACTTTATAATCTATCATTGATCGCCAACCTTGACCATCCGCCTATTTTTGTCTGTGTTTTTTCTTAGTCGCCCCTCTTCTACCTCTAGTGATGTAGAGCTTGTTTTGTTTGGTTATATACTTGCAACCAGGTATACAAACAAACAGGTGATTGGCCCCTTGTGTTTTTGCTTGATCGAGAAGTTGCCTCCTTTTGGTCTTCAAGCAGACCATGATTGGCTAGGAGTTTTGCTTCCTTCACAATGTTTGCCAAGTCAGCAGTTATCAGCAAGTTCTTTTCGATGTTAAATTGCCAACGACTCTTTTACGTGTATTTCGTGTACATGGGACGCCCGAGCTTGTCGCCTGTTTCAGATAGGACTCGATGACTGAATCAGGTTTATGAAACAAGATTCGAAAATTCCCCCGTTTTAGTTTCGTTCTATCCTTTGAAAACAAGTGTATAAGCTCTCTGCTATAACAATCTGTATGAATGCTACACCTAAATTACGGTACTAATGGCAGGACACTGGCGATACTCTCAAATGGAATTAAACCCCTTTTATGGCTAAAGTACATTTCATTGATAAACAAGAGTAGAAGAGCTCCATTTGAACAGTTGTTGAAGACCTGTACGTAATGATATAACCAATAAGACTCTGCTCTTTGGCTGTCTTTGTCAAATGGATGACTTACACAGGTTCTCTTGTGTGTGGTTAATGAAATGTCTGTTGTCAGATCTCACAGTAATGTATATATATATATATATTCAGAACTGTACACATACAGTCAGTCTAGCACAGGTTACAAAACATCTGCCATGTGAATCTCTCAGACTTATATTTGTGCAGGTGTGCACGTACACGCCATTAGACTGCAATAACAAGTATATCCGATCAGAGCATGATTTAAAAACAGTCATTGCGATGGGGTCAGACTGCAGTAGCGTACCAAGATGATTGCCTTTACGTTGCTGGAGAAAGATAAACACAAAACAATTTGGAAAGACTGTGGTGAGCCGGTTTCTAGCCTGCACGTCAAATGAAATTCAGATAAATACAAGCGGGAAAGGAACATGTTGGCGAAAGTATTATAGTTGACTTCCACCGAAAGTATTATAGTTGACTTCCACCAAAAGTATTATAGTTGACTTCCACCAAAAGTATTATAGTTGACTTCCACCAAAAGTATTATAGTTGACTTCCACCGAAAGTATTATAGTTGTCTTCCACCGAAAGTATTATAGTTGACTTCCACTGAAAGTATTATTGTTGACTTCCACCGAAAGTATTATTGTTGACTTCCATTGAAAGTATTATTGTTGACTTCCATTGAAAGTATTATTGTTGACTTTCACCGAAAGTATTATTGTTGACTTCCATTGAAAGTATTATTGTTGACTTCCATTGAAAGTATTATTGTTGACTTTCACCGAAAGTATTATTGTTGACTTTCACCAAAAGTATTATTGTTGACTTCCATTGAAAGTATTATTGTTGACTTCCATTGAAAGTATTATTGTTGACTTTCACCGAAAGTATTATTGTTGACTTCCATTGAAAGTATTATTGTTGACTTCCATTGAAAGTATTATTGTTGACTTTCACCGAAAGTATTATTGTTGACTTTCACCAAAAGTATTATTGTTGACTTCCATTGAAAGTATTATTGTTGACTTCCATTGAAAGTATTATTGTTGACTTTCACCGAAAGTATTATTGTTGACTTCCATTGAAAGTATTATTGTTGACTTCCATTGAAAGTATTATTGTTGACTTCCATTGAAAGTATTATTGTTGACTTTCACCGAAAGTATTATTGTTGACTTTCACCAAAAGTATTATTGTTGACTTCCATTGAAAGTATTATTGTTGACTTTCACCGAAAGTATTATTGTTGACTTCCATTGAAAGTATTATTGTTGACTTTCACTGAAAGTATTATTGTTGACTTTCACCGAAAGTATTATTGTTGACTTTCACTGAAAGTATTGTTGTTGACTTTCACTGAAAGTATTGTTGTTGACTTCCACCAAAAGTATTATAGTTGACTTCCACCGAAAGTATTATAGTTGACTTCCACCAAAAGTATTATAGTTGACTTCCACCGAAAGTATTATAGTGACTTCCACCGAAAGTATTATAGTTGACTTCCACCGAAAGTATTATAGTTGACTTCCACCGAAAGTATTATAGTGACTTCCACCGAAAGTATTATAGTTGACTTCCACCGAAAGTATTATAGTGACTTCCACCGAAAATATTATAGTGACTTCCACCGAAAGTATTATTGTTGACATCCACCGAAAGTATTATAGTGACTTCCACCGAACGTATTATTGTTGACTTCCACCGAAAGTATTATAGTGACTTCCACCGAAAGTATTATAGTGACTTCCACCGAAAGTATTATTGTTGACTTCCACCGAAAGTATTATAGTTGACTTCCACCGAAAGTATTATTGTTGACTTCCACCGAAAGTATTATAGTTGACTTCAACTTAAGCAACGGAACAAATGATCAACACAAACGACGCAAAAGAAGAGGAAGCATTGAATGCATGTCTGTGACGTCCACTTGCCAGCCCGGAGCTGCCACACACAATTCTTGGGGGTCAAGGAACCTGATTGATATATATTCATGAGCGTATGTCCATATGTCCAAGCTCTGGGACAGTCATCACATCATGACCACTTAATTGCTGACCTTTGTTACAGCATACGTTTCCAATTCCTGAATGGGCGAAGCACACATTCGTACCTCCACTCAGCTGTAAATTGGACCTGGCTTAGTTATGGCAGGCAAAACGGCGAGAGGGACAAACTGGTCACCGCACAACAGAAAAATCTGGCAGCTTATACAGTATAATGAAGTCTCTAGCGTCTCAATCGTCAAGGGAGAGGATCTGATCAGCAGACTGCTCTTCTAGCCATCACATCCTCTTACACCTTGTAATATAATAAAGTCATGTACTTCCAGTCATCACATCATATCCCACCACACCTAACAATATAACAAAGTCATGTATTTCACATTTCCCAAATACATCTTTATCATATAATATGAAATGTTACAGAAAATTACAGAAAAAAACAACAAATGATTTTTAAATGTATTGTCATACAGTTTGTGCTGAAGAGACTCAATTAAAATGGACCATTAATGCATAATACAGTGTAGAACTACTGACAACAGAGTGCAAAGTGGTGGGTGTTAGGTCAAGATGAGAATCAAACTAACAGTAACATAAACTACAACAATACTTAGTACCAAGTATCAACATAAACCACACAACAGATTGATGGTCTAAGGGGAGTAACAAGCTAGGACCCACTCTTTGATGTGGAGCACAGTCTGGCTAACTTGAGCTAGAGCTATTGACGTGTAAATTGTCTTAAATAATGTTACAGATGAAGGTAGTTCGTGGAAAGGCTGCTGCCAAAACTACTGTTTATTGAATGTGATCAGTCACATTACTTTACAAATATTCACTACACGTGACCAACCATCACTATTTTCCAATTACATTTCTTGGCCGGCTCTGGATTTTTTTTTATTGATATGAATTTAAAATTAACAATTTGCAGGTTTTTTTTTTAAATTAAAAAAAAATGCACCATAAAAAAAAATTAGAGAATAAAAAAAAGTAGTCTCAAATAAATAAAATCCCTAAAAAAAACCGGACATAAGTCTCAGTATCTAGGAGTGGGTCCTAGCTTTGAAGTGATGATGAAAGCAACTCACTTGCTCTGTCCAACAATATCAGCGGTGGTCACACTCATGGTATCAGCCTCAGACTCCTCGCTGATTGCTTTGCTGTAAGAAGGGTGATGGTAACATAAGGCATGGCGAACACGAGGAGGAGAAGGGACTTGTAGAGAGTTTGTTCATGTGTAGTTGCTATCAGTTACGGATGTGATGGAAAGCGTGTCAGGAATTATGGTGACAAAGGTGTTGCAGTGGATACCCAGATGTGATAGACTTTTCTTGTGTTGTCTTGAAGATAATTGGTGTTTTATAACTATTGCATACATGACATCATTAGAAGCGACAAGAACTGTCCGTACGATTTCAAGCAATATACAGCATGCCTCTGACAAATGGGATGTACAGTTTATTATGACTAATACATGTCTAGCAAACCAGCCGAGTATAGGTCATACGTTTTCGGAAGAAAAAATAACAACGATAAGACATCCCGTCAAGGAAAACAGACGTTGATCGATATTACTCCCGCATTAATTTTCATGACTTCAGTGTCATTCACGACTAAAACTCGCGCAGGACAGAACTCTCAAATTACGGGATTTAAATAAATTAAAACAGCAACAAGATATACGGTCGTTTAAAACTGATCCACAGTACAGAAAGCCGAGTTTAAAAAAAATAAATAAATAAATGATGGTTATCCAGCATGGTAGAAGCGTGATCAATAAATTGTATTTGTCCTTGAACCCGCTGGTCAAGTTAGTTCTTCAGACAGATAACCAATAGACATTATTCTGAGTTTATCACGAACATTTGTAAAAAAAACAAAAAAAAAACAAAACTGTCTGCCCTGATCATCACTGGCTACACATGTACAGATAAGTAATCGCTGGCTACACATGTACGGAGAAGTAATCGCTGGCTACACATGTACAGAAGAAGTCATTACTGGCTACACATGTACAGAAGTCATCACTGGCTATACATTCACAGAGAAGCCATCGCTGGCTGCAAATGTGTAGATAAGTCATCGCTGGCTACACATGTGCAGATAAGTCATCGCTGGCTACACATGTACAGATAAGTCATTGCTGGCTACACATGTGCAGAGAAATCATCGCGACGATCATCTCATATTGACTATTTTTTCTCTTACAGTTAGGTACACATCTTTCCTCTCAGTTTCTCGTATACTAGACTTTTACGGAGACCAATGTCTGAAAATGTGTGCGACTGGGCCAGAATATGAGCTGGTTATAAAATATATATGATACCAAGTGTAAAGCTCTTCCAGATGCAGGCTCTTCTTGTTGACAATAATTGGTTTAATGCTATTAGCAATAACATAACAAAGTTATCTATGGTGTACGCTAGCCTCATTAGTTTCAATTTAGCCACGTAAACTAGCGAGATTGAAACTGTCGCAGGCACTCCAGATGGAAGCTCTTTACTGTCTATGATTGTATACAGTTCCACGTCCTGTTTAACTGCTACAATGCTAGAGCCGATGCTGAATGTTTCAGCACGGTTGAAGAACCAACTGGCACGTTTGCCTAGGACCGCATACAGATTCCGCTACCGGTCATGTATTGACAAGATAACAGAGTGAGTCAGTGTTTTACACGTGTACACAATATCAATACATGCTGCCATGTGTACTTTTATCAGTTAGCAGCGGTACACGTTTTACTGTTTATCATTGGTAGTTGCCTTTACGGCAGTCATTCGCATATTCAGTTCAAGAACAGAGCCACTCAAGTACAGAGTTGGAAGCAAGGTCTGGCTACACTGAAAACAATGCCAGCGTGACCTCTTGCCCTACTAAACCATTTGGTCCTTGACAAGAGCCCTTGTGTTGCCTGTGTGGGGACGTATTGAGGACGAAGAAGTAACCAGTATAAAGATAAGCATCCAGCCATGACTGGCCATAGTCAATGCCTTTATGTGAATAACTAAAGATACGAAAAGACACCCTCTACACTAGCACATCATTGCACTAGAACACCAGCAACACAACTAGGGCAAGAGAATCAGAAGATGTTATGGATGGAGAGAATACTGCAGCTCTGACGTTCTGATGCCCCATTAATCAGCACGGTTGTCATGTCGGCTCTATGCTTGAAATGGTTCAGGAAGGAAGACTTAGGCAGATATGATTTGTGTCTGTATCTGTTGTGGTGTCTCAAGCCTGTGTGGACCTGGTCACACATGCAACAGAAGAGCTGGCAGGCTAGTTTAGAAGGCATGTATAGTGAGTGGGCGGGTACGTCGCACTGCATAAGTGACCACCTGAAGACACCCAACGACCCCTTCAACTAAAGGTTCCCATCACGTACGAACCAGTTGTAGAGACATTCTTTGTGCGCTAGGAAATTCATGACTTGTGGCAAATGACATCTTGATAATGTCAACACTGACCAGATTACAAGTGCCGAGGTTTTCCTCCCATTTTTCACATGACTGAGGAGTGCCTGGATGCTGTACGGTTGTTAGCCTTGCGCTGCCCAGATAAGCAGGGTCATGTTACGCAGTGAGTAGGGCACCCATGAGCTTTTCCCGACACAACTAAATGACCTAGTGTACTTGGTGTCTTGACAAGAGCTGATGAAATATGATATCAGGACAGGACAGGCCAAGCAGTTCTAGCTTTTGGAGGCAGTTCAAGCTTTGGGAGGCAGCGCAGTGGAAAAGCTATGCATTTAGTCAACTGTACGCAGATAGCTACGTGCATATACCAGTCTGATAATCTGCTGCTGCTGTTGGTAGTTGTGGCACTAGGGACACAGCAGATGGATAGTTGGATATGTGTCGAATGCTACACCACTGACCAGCTGTTAAGTTTACAACTACTTTTTTGTTAGAACCTTCAGCAACCAGGCACAAAAATAAAAGAAAATCTAAATAATGGAAAATGGTTCATTAGACCGACTTCATTTGACGCAAATTTGTGCCCAGTTGCTATTGAAAGTCCAGACGACAGCGCGGTGTGGTAATACTGTTGACAAAACCCTGACATTTTATATGTGGTCTACTGCTCGAGTAGTTGCCGGTCTGTTTGTTGTCTCTGTGACATGCCATTAGCACACTGAGAACATTCGGTATGCAGCTACTAACAGTGCTTTCTAACCCCTAGAGGGTAGAATGCTCTCCAAATTATGGAACTGATTACACCGTCATCCATTCACTGGTTATGAAAGGAACTTGGACTACACAAAAATTATGCCAATTTCTTATAAATACATCAAGGGATATTCAATAACTGGTACAATAGCGAATGTCATGTCTACCAGCTGTTGATTTGTTCAGGATGGGGAAACAATTCTACGAAATTTGTGTTGATTTGTTCAGGATGGGGAAACAATTCTACAAAATTTGTGTTGGCGAAATCGGCTATGAATGAAATCAACGAGTATTACCAGCCTAAGTACAACATATACATTTGAATGTTTACGAGGCTGGTATTGGGGTTGACTGCAGTCGATCCCTCATCTGCTTACATTTACGTCAATCTGACTGCAGCTGATTGTTGCTTAGTCATTACATTGCCATATATTTAGTTCTGTACCACGCATTTTATTTCTTGATGTATTTTTTTCTTTTGAGGATATTTGATAGTGATTGTCTCTGAACTTAGTTTGACTATTTGAGTCTGTGTCCAGCCCTCGATAAAGACCTATTTAGGTAGAACCACCTGCTACTGTTTTTTGTGTACAATTGCTTTGCACCTTGTTTGCACATCATTTCTTTGCGTGGGTGGTTATTGATCAGCATCCTGTAGGCTCCTGCCATTTGACCCAATGCCGCATAATGGTATCTGCGAGTGTTTGTGAGCTGTTATTTCGTTTCTTACAAAGTGTTCCATTTGTCTGGCATTGGAGCAATAAGCTCTTTCCGAACACATGCAAGCGCCGGACATTAAAAAAGATGGTTCTCAACAGTTTCACAGGGATGTGTGCACAGCCGCCACTCTGGAGTATGTTCTGGTTGGATTCTGTTCAAGTGACTGTTAAGTTGCATGTGTTAAGTACAAAGTCGGAAAATGGTGTTTTGTCTCTCCTTTTCTTGAGATCGATGTCTTTGGGATGACTATATGTTTGTAAATGTATCTCCAAGTATTCTCCCTTTATTCAGCCAATGCTCTTTATTCAGTTTTCGGCAGTTGTTTGCCTGTAGGAATGTATCTCTATACATACGATTCCATTTCTATAATTTACAATAATTAATGTTTTCAAATCGTCATCTTCTTCAGTGGGTACAGCATACAATGCTTCTGGACATTTATGTTTGTGTACGTGTGCACTTGACTAACTGCTCTGACATTGTGCACCCCTACCTGTCCAGATAATTGGCTAACATCAATTTCACTGACGGCGCCCCTTGATCTGGAAACCTTCAGCCCACTGACGGCGCCCCATGGTTTGGGACCTTTAGTCCACTGACAGCGCCCCTTGATCTGCAAACCTTTAGCCCACTGACGGCGCCCCTTGATCTGGAAACCTTCAGCCCACTGACAGCGCCCCATGGTTTGGGACCTTTAGTCCACTGTCGACGCCCCTTGATCTGGAAACCTTTAGCCCACTGACAACGCCCCTTGATCTGGAAACCTTTAGTCCACTGACGGTGCCCCATGATCTGGGACCTTTAGCCCACTGACGGTGCCCCTTGGTCTGGGACCTTTAGTCTTCTATCCCGTCTCTGTTACATCCCATGCACTGATAGCGACCGTATCAGTGCCTGCTGAATGAGCAAGAGTTTATCTCCCCGGCCTCCTCCTCCTAACGGCATGATTGGTGGTTGTTGCTTGCTCAGAATGGCTCCAAGTAAAGTACATGACTACTACCAATATTTGGTCCCTTTAGTGGCGCTGTCAAGGGTAATAGTTTAACATGAAGATGATGTTATCCCAAAGCAGAACTCTCTCCGTCAACTATGCGTACCTACGATACTGTTGCGAAATCCCTCACAAATCAAAGCAAAGGCAAAAGCCGCCGTCCATCGTAGACGATGATGGTATAATTAATTTTGCTAGCGATATTTTTAGTAAGGATTAACTGCGCCACTATTTTATCCTCACTCTCTCGTCTCGTGCCGCCGGCCCCCAGTAGCAAGTCAAGGACAAGACAACTAAGGGGCGACTAAGAGATGTAGGGGACTCCGTATCAAGCACCCGTGAAAAAGACGGCGTTGTCAGGAGTCAAACCACGCCACCTGATCACGAGGCCGACGGTTTAACTACTTCGCCACGGAATCCCCTCCCTCCCAAATATGCACACATAAATAGTATGCACACTCACATTCGCCACGTCTCTACCACCACCCACCCCCCTTCAACTTACACATACAAATATATACACATGGACTAGTTACCAGGGGGGAATGTTTCGCTAACACTCTCAGAGAAACAGTTAATGTGAATATTGAAGTCATTAGAAAGAAAACAACATATTACTAGGCTGGCTCTACTGCTAAACTTGTGTCAGTGGGGGCTCAACAGCCTATGAAAGATAACCATCTCTCCGGATTTATGCCTGCGTGGCTGAACGAAAGGGGTCAGGCCAACTTTTGAGACTAGGAAGTGACTGGATGTAGCTCTTAGATTCCGTCATCTCAACTACCCTCGATCAAAGTATACCATCAATTGCGCACCAGGATACATTTAACAGATTACCCTCTCTTTGCAAAACTGTCTCCATCATGTTGTGCCTGTCTGTCAATCCTTCCACTATGATGGTGTCCCCTCCTCCATGTGTCTACGAATATGTGCATCATTTGCTTTCATTCTTAACCTGGACTATTTATCAAAGAACCAGTTTATACAGTTCAAGTTTTGCACCTCAAGTCAGAGCAATCTTCAGACTATCGGAGAAAAATATGAAGTGGGACGATATTAGAGGTGCGCAAATGGCGCCATTTCGTTTACAAATAGCGATCCAATCACTGCGGCTGGCGTGAAATTGCTATTCCGACACTGCATTACCCAACCGTAGGTAAGCGTTTTTCTACAGAGATTGTTAACATTGTTTGGAAATCTTACTGCTAATTATTTTAAAACAAACATTATTAGCATATTTACTGTATAAGGAACTAGGGTAAGTGCTTGTTTCATCATTGTTATAGTTAACTGGATGCACAGAACGCTTCAAGCAATGTCTTATTATTATATATATAATCCCAGGTAAGCGCGTGCGGACTGGGGGTCATGTGCTTTCCTTACAACTGTACGTGACTTCCTGACCAAGTGGGAAACTTGACAGAGCCGTCGCGGGTGCTACAGTGTTAATGCTCTGTCGTTGGGACTTTCAGCAATGAAAGGGACTGCGCACACACGGAGGTACAATGAAGTAGGTTCTATAAAACCGCCAGAGTGAGCAGTTGGGGCCGCCAGAGAGAGTAGTTGGGGCCGGCCAGCGTGAGCAGTTGGGGCCGACCAGCGTGAGCAGTTGGGGCCGGCCAGAGTTAGCAGTTGGGGCCGGCCAGAATGAGCAGTTGGGACCAGCCAGAGTGAGCAGTTGGGGCCGCCAGAGAGAGCAGTTGGGGCCGGCCAGAGTGAGCAGTTGGGACCGGCCAGAGAGAGCAGTTGGGGCCGGCCAGAGTGAGCAGTTGGGGCCGGCCAGAATGAGCAGTTGGGGCCGGCCAGAGTGAGCAGTTGGGGCCGGCCAGCGTGAGCAGTTGGGGCCGACCAGAGTGAGCAGTTGGGGCCGACCAGAGTGAGCAGTTGGGGCCGGCCAGAGTTAGCAGTTGGGGCCGGATAGAGTGAGCAGTTGGGGCCGGCCAGAGTGAGCAGTTGGGGCCGGCCAGCGTGAGCAGTTGGGGTCGGTCAGAGTTAGCAGTTGGGGTCGATCAGAGTAAGCAGTTCGGGTCGGTCAGAGTGCGCAGTTGGGGTCGGTCAGAGTGCGCAGTTGGGGGTAGGTCAGAGTGCGCAGTTGGGGGTAGGTCAGAGTGCGCAGTTGGGGCCGGTCAGAGTGAGCAGTTGGGGTCGGTCAGAGTTAGCAGTTGGGGTCGGTCAGAGTTAGCAGTTGGGGTCGATCAGAGTGAGCAGTTGGGGTCGGTCAGAGTGCACAGTTGGGGCCGGCCAGAGTGAGCAGTTGGGGCCGGCCAGAGTGAGCAGTTGGGGCCGGCCAGAGTGAGCAGTTAGGGCCGGCCAGAGTGAGCAGTTGGGGCCGCCAGAGTGAGCAGTTGAGGCGGGCTAGCGTGAGCAGTTGGGGCCGGCCAGAGTGAGCAGTTGGGGCCGGCTAGAGTGAGCAGTTGGGGCCGGCTAGCGTGAGCAGTTGGGGCCGGCCAGCGTGAGCAGTTGGGGTCGGTCAGAGTGAGCAGTTGGGGCCGGCCAGAGTGAGCAGTTGGGGCCGGCCAGAGTGAGCAGTTGGGGCCGGCCAGAGTAAGCAGTTGGGACCGGCCAGAGTGAGCAGTTGGGGCCGGCCAGAGTGAGCAGTTAGGACCGGCCAGAGTTAGCAGTTGGGGCCGGCCAGAGTGAGCAGTTGGGACCAGCCAGAGTGAGCAGTTGGGGCCACCAGAGAGAGCAGTTGGGGCCGGCCAGAGTGAGCAGTTGGGACCGGCCAGAGAGAGCAGTTGGGGCCGGCCAGAGTGAGCAGTTGGGGCCGGCCAGAATGAGCAGTTGGAGCCGGCCAGAGTGAGCAGTTGGGGCCGGCCAGCGTGAGCAGTTGGGGCCGGCCAGAGTGAGCAGTTGGGGCCGACCAGAGTGAGCAGTTGGGGCCGGCCAGAGTTAGCAGTTGGGGCCGGATAGAGTGAGCAGTTGGGGCCGGCCAGAGTGAGCAGTTGGGGCCGGCTAGAGTTAGCAGTTGGGGCCGGCCAGAGTTAGCAGTTGGGGCCGGCCAGAGTTAGCAGTTGGGGCCGGCCAGAGTTAGCAGTTGGGGCCGGCCAGAGTGAGCAGTTGGGGCCGGCCAGCGTGAGCAGTTGGGGTCGGTCAGAGTTAGCAGTTGGGGTCGATCAGAGTAAGCAGTTCGGGTCGGTCAGAGTGCGCAGTTGGGGTCGGTCAGAGTGCGCAGTTGGGGGTAGGTCAGAGTGCGCAGTTGGGGCCGGTCAGAGTGAGCAGTTGGGGTCGGTCAGAGTTAGCAGTTGGGGTCGATCAGAGTGAGCAGTTGGGGTCGGTCAGAGTGCACAGTTGGAGCCGGCCAGAGTGAGCAGTTGGGGCCGGCCAGAGTGAGCAGTTAGGGCCGGCCAGAGTGAGCAGTTGGGGCCGCCAGAGTGAGCAGTTGAGGCGGGCTAGCGTGAGCAGTTGGGGCCGGCCAGAGTGAGCAGTTGGGGCCGGCTAGAGTGAGCAGTTGGGGCCGGCTAGCGTGAGCAGTTGGGGCCGGCCAGCGTGAGCAGTTGGGGTCGGTCAGAGTGAGCAGTTGGGGCCGGCCAGAGTGAGCAGTTGGGGCCGGCCAGAGTAAGCAGTTGGGACCGGCCAGAGTGAGCAGTTGGGGCCGGCCAGAGTGAGCAGTTAGGACCGGCCAGAGTTAGCAGTTGGGGCCGGCCAGAGTGAGCAGTTGGGGCCGGCCAGAGTAAGCAGTTGGGGCCGGCCAGAGTTAGCAGTTGGGGCCGGCCAGAGTTAGCAGTTGGGGCCGACCAGAGTGAGCAGTTGGGGCCGACCAGCTGGACTACCTGAATGAGACACTCTGGTGAAGCACAGTATGCCAGCAGGAAAGCTCATATGAAATAGCTATTGCTGGTAGTTTCACCAACACGATGATGATTATTACGCGTGTCTTATTTCAGTTGTCAAGCTACTCTTTGACCATTTGTTTTTTGCTGAGCTACTTTTTTATTTGGTACACAAAAGAAAAAGAATAGTCAATGTCCTAGAGCAAGGGTGATGAAATGAAGGCTGCAGATTGAAGACTGGTCCAGCTGGGGAGATCTGTTGTTTGTTGTGCGAGAGAGACAGAGAGAGAGAGAAGATAGAGAGTGTGTGAGAGAGGAGGAGTGTGTGAGAGAGGAGGAGAGTGTGAGATGGGAGGAGAGTGTGAGAAAGAAGGTGTGTGTGAGAGAGAGAGGGATATATATATGTATAGAGAGAGAGAGAGAGAGGATAGAGAGGGTGTGAGAGGAGGAGAGTGTGAGAAAGTGTGTGTGCGTGAGAGAGAGACAGAGAGAGACCAAGTATACTTCAATAACTTTAATAAAAGTTCCGACATGGACTTGAAAACATGAACGTCTCAAGTATAAGACAGAGTCTCAAGTATAAGCCAGAAGTCTAGAAAGGAGTACAGCCAATATGGTTAAAACGGATGGATAAAAGAGCAGTTGTCACATAGCTGGTAATGTAACACTTAACTGGTAATGTAACACTTAGCTGGTAATGTAACAAAGATGACACGTCATCAACTCTAAACGTTGAACTTAACACTGTTAGTTGGCAAGCAAGCGGGACAGCAGAATTGGTGGTGGGCTATTTTCTAAGAATGTTAGTGACAAAACCTGAGTCCAGTATATGTTAGGCTCTTAGCTGCAGGGCTTCATATCAAACAGTTTCCACCATGACAGTCACGTGCGGGGAAAATGGATTGTTTGTTATTTTCGGGGAAATCCGTCTCACAGCGAGTCCTTTACAGTAAATAAATGAAACAAAACCAGATCTGTTGGCATGTTCTGAGCTGTGACGTATACCTCGTATCTAACCAGTACTTTCTGAGAGATATCATATATAGCGCTGGTTTTAGTTTGACGTTTCTTGGACATACAATGTTGACATGTCAGTCATCTTAATACTATATTTGACAAATTGCCAGGATACAATGACTGGTGTTAGATGGCCTTCCTACGCTTCTCGTTCGCCATGTTTGTTTCTTCTTCTTCTTCATCGTACGCTGTTTACAGCGATATTTACGTTGCACTGATTTAATTTGTTAGCCAGTGGCTCAGTGCATCTGATTTCAACAGGCGTTTCTGTAGGGTTGCCCTCCTTAGCCTTTGGCTGTCCCCAGCCTAACTGCAAGGCAGCAGTTGTTTTTGGTCAGAGTTGTCTCTCTTGGGAAGTTGTCTTGCAGGACTATCGAGTCTTCCCTACTCGTGTCTATAGCGTTTGGCAATGATATGATGGACTATGTACTAGTTTGTACTATCCCGGAAGAGAGGCAGTCCAGTGTGACTTTTTCCCAGGATCGTCACGTCCTGCCAGAAACGTAGCATATGCATGAGTGAGGTATCTTTTTGCTCGCTCTATTTTCTCGGCTCATCTGCAGTGATGGTACGCCTAGCATTCCCCGCCACCCGGGAGCTTGCCACCATAGGACAGGAGGTGCAGTGTCCGCTGGACTGCATCTCTTCTGCGTCCATTGGAATGACTGATAGCAGACAGATGCAAAGAGCGAGGAAGGAGTGCATTTTACCAGGTGCATTCCTGCGGCTCGATCGGGCCGGGACACAAGCCCCAGCCATGTCGTAGCCTCCCATCTCAGCGGTGCTGAGATTTTGGGCGGAATTCTGGCTTAGAGGCGTTCGGCCGTAATCCCTCAGATGGTAGCTTATCAGCCAAGCACGTGGACCAAATGTCAGCGACCTGTGATTCCTCTCGAAATAGTGCATTTGACCAGGTGACAAGCCTAGTCTTGCATGGAGATGTTGTCCGCCTAGGGAGCGGACATGGTCAAGGGTTGAGTCTCAGCAGTTCGCAGTGAGGTAGCTGATCTACTGCTTAGGGCACCCGACCGAGAACTAAGTCTTCTACAAATGATTTCATTCCTCATCGCCGTATGGGGTGAATATCGAGCAGCTTCCCGCCCGCTTTTATCAGCGGACGGCAGAGACCTCATTCTGCGGCTTGACCGGGAGGGGCTGGAGCGTGACCCCGAGGTCCCCACCATGTCGAAGCCTCACTTTGCATTCGTGCTGGGCTGCTTTTGGGCGGGATTTTTGGCTTAGAGGCGTTCGGCCGTAATCCCTCACCTCGAACCGTTGGCTTATCCGCCTAGTACGTGACCATGTTTGTTTTATTATGTCTTCACGTGAAGTCTTGTTCTCTGGTGGATACAAATTGATGTGGTAGGGAGTTGAAGGTCCCCAATGTAACTTCGCGTGGAGGTTCATCTAGCCATGGACTTGTACTCAGTGCGCAGTTGCCCAAGTATTTCATTCTTGTAGGATATGCTAGGATGTCTGTGCTACGTTTCCGCACGTACACATGGGTGATATGGCCAAATGTAGTATGTATAAGTGGCTATTCAATATGTGACGTCCTGTTCTCGCGCAGAGCAGGATCACTTCCGCTCCATTCGATACAGGAAGTGATCGTTCCTGTTTGGTCGATTTCCTTATGGCTTGTATATAAGGGTCTTATTTTCCTGACAAGTGAGTGTTTGTTCCTTTTGTTCTCTTGTAATTACCTCTTGTGCTAACTTGTCTGCACTCGGTTTCCTGGTATGCCACAGTGAGCTGGTATACACTGTAGCTCTACCCTTTTGGCTTTTAGTTCGCTGAAGGCTTTTTAAAGTTCTGACAGTTTTTGGTTAATGATAGCTTGTAGAACTCACGCTGCATGTGTAACCTACTGATATTTGTGTTGTTTATTATTTATGTACTTCAGACGAATAGTTTAAACTATTATTTTCCGGTGGGTGAACTAGTGGTTTCGTTTTCTTAGTCTGGGTGGACAACATAGACTCATGCGCCTCCATTCTTCATTGCTCTGTTTGCATCAGTATACACCTGGATCCATGCTTTCACGGGGTATAGTTTGCTGATCCTGTCGCATGTTGTTGTTTTCTTTTGTAGATTATTTTGCTCCAATTTGAAGAAAAAAAAACAACATTTTAATACGGATTGATCTTAATCGCGCTGTATCCATTTCTCTTCGAAAATGATCTATAGGCTCTGAGATCTTGTGGTCTGCTGACAGCACAGATGATGTAAACGACTACGAGGGCACAAAGATTACAATGTACTGCTAGTGTTGTTATCCCATCGATGCTGAGCAAGCCTGCTCTTGGAAGCCCAATGCCGTTCTAATATAGATACAGGTCTTCTTTAGTTGTTTCACTGGTCCGTACAGTGTGTTGGTAACTGTTGGCAGTGCTTTTAAGAATCTTTTCCTCACGTCCGCAAGCGCCTTGCACTCAAAGAGTAGATGTCGAACTGTTTCATCAGGATGAGAGCAATGTCTGCACAAGGACAGGTGCTGGGGATTGATGCGGTTCAAGTGGTTATTGGCTCTGGTATGTCCTGTTCGGAACTGAAAGATGAGACTTTGATCTCTTCTACTTAGTTTATTTATGTCATCGTTACTTTTTGTCTGGGACATTTCGCTAAATACACTGCAACCTGTTGTTCCCATCGCCCACATGTTCATCCAGATTTCCCGAGTATTATTCTTAATAATTTGTTATACTGTGTGGTTATTGCAGGGTCTATCCAATTGTTGTGTATTGCTAGTGTAGCCACGCAAGGTCTATCCAATTGTTGTGTACTGCTAGTGTAGCCACGCAAGGTCTATCAAATTGTTGTGTACTGCTAGTGTAGCCACGCAAGGTCTATCCAATTGTTGTGTACTGCTAGTGTAGCCACGCAGGGTCTATCCAATTGTTGTGTACTGCTAGTGTAGCCACGCAAGGTCTATCCAATTGTTGTGTACTGCTAGTGTAGCCACGAAAGGTCTATCCAATTGTTGTGTACTGCTAGTGTAGCCACATCTAAGTAATCAGCTAGTTAGTTCCATTACATTTTTGTTTTGTCAAACTACGATATGGACGATCCTGTTCTCAGGTTCAAATAATGAATTTGGAAATAATTCTCCAAATGCGCCTTGTCTAGAGCAGAGCTAGTCAACGTTTATACTTAGCGCCCACTTTTATAACTTTGGTGAGGGTAAATTCTCCTTACCGCCCACTAACATCTAAATAGAAGAAAATCTCGTCCACTGAGTGTATATTTGTTATGTTTTTAACACATGATTATCATTATTCTGTAGGATATCCTTCACAGAACATCGCTTCCATCACATCCCAGATGACAGAAACTCCATCTTTTGCCAAATCTCCAGCCTCATGTCACAACATTCTTGGTGCCATGGCCCTTTTGGTCTGCCTTTCATGTCCGGCACCATACCTTCAAATACTATTCTCTCAAGACCGTCGTGTCTTTTGTGCCAAAGTATTTCAAATTTGTGTTTATGGTGGAATTTATGAACCAGTTCTCCTCTATGATCAGCTCTTGTCAAACGCCTGCATTCTTTTATTTTTGGGTCGATGGTATTCTGATAACATTTCTTAACATTTCGACTCGAAGACTCGATTCTTTTCCTTGCGGTTTGGGTAACTGTCCGTGTTTCACATCCGTATGCTGCCACGGGTAAAACTCCGTTTAAAATTGTTCAATTTTTGTTGTTGGCATTCTGTTAAGTTTCCATACGTTCTGTAGCCTCTGCATTGCCATACTAATGTTTTTAATAGAGAATGTCATTATTCTGCTACCGCCCACATGAAAGCTGGGAGGTAGTGTCCAGGTTGAAGAGCACTGATCTGGAGTCTTGAAGGTAAAATGCTGAAACAATAGTTGGAGAGTAGAAAACCTCTGATGATCAGATTCGCTATAGGTAAACGATTCCAGATACATGAATCAGGGCAAAGTCAAGACATGAGAATGCAGCAGGCCGACTTGGTTGAGTAAGTTCTCAGAAGAGCATGCAAACTGGAAAACACACATATGAAGAGGCAGTTAACGACATGAGCAGAACGTACTGACAACTAAAAAAAACACGAGGCAGGCCTCCTCCTCCTCCTCATCATCATCATCAACAACAAAGCCCATAGCCCGCTGGATCAATCAATAATCAGGATAAAGATGCCAACCAGTAGCACTTTCAAACAGAAATGTCCTCACAGTGTCGCAACATGAAATCTATCAAATAAACTGAAGTTACGTCCTAACCAGAGCGGATTTAACCCAATCGCGTTTTAATGTCATGAATTTACAGAACATGTGCAAATTAAGACTGACCTCATTTTTACCTTAGACTTTGTTGCACACGCTACACGAGGCTACTGCTACACCAAGCTAACATACTCGGCTGGTTGTTAAACAAAATAAATGAGCAAGCATGGTTAAAGAAAAGCCAATAAAGGCACAACAATAGAGAACAGGAAAAATAATTGTAATAAACTAAAAACAGTAACTCTGCTAGATAATGCAGAAAGGGACGTTCCCAAACGGAGAAGTCAATGACATCTATTTTTAAAAAACTCACTCCTCCTCTTGACTTCCGACATCTACTGTCGATTACTCTGTTCATATTCGATATCTTCCGCTATGTGTCCTTCCCCATCTAACGGGATATGGGCTAATTTAGGCGTCTGGTAATTTATGTTACTTAAAATGTGTGGTTGGGGAATTCAAACAGGAATCTAGCAAGGTCAAGGTTTACACTTACTCCAGTACACTGAATCGTCCCATGACTGTGGCCTGCCACTGGAAGAGGCCAACGGTATTGTTGGGCGGGCTGCCGAGCAGGCTGTAAGACATCAGCACGTGCAGTAGAAGGGCGTCATGCGGGTGGCCGTTGCGTAGTTGATTAAATGTTTGCCAGTGAGACGCATGCGATTGTGCAGGGGGAAACGAGCGTGAGGTTAGTAACAACAAAGTAAATCAATGGTTCAAACTGAGCAGAAAGACTAATACAGCTGGAATATTGGACAGGATAGCTTGAACAATGACAAAAACATCACAGCTTTCTTTCTCTCTCTCTCTTATATATATATATGTTATTGCCCATCGCAAGCTAAGATGGCCATATCTGACACACACACACACACGCAAACACATGAGGTGTGTTCAAAGAGTTCCAGAACGTTTCAAATTTCACGCCAAAGGTTTCAATCAGTGACGCAGCCTACTGATGTACCGTTTCCCGCGTATTTCTGATCTGATAGTTTATTGTTCTGTAGTTGATTCTTTATCGTTCTGTAGTTGATTGTTTATCGTTCTGTAGCTGGGATCAAGATACTGAGCAGCGAATGAGCTGCAGTGGTCAGCGACCCATAGCTGACTGCTAGCGTCAGGGCCAGCGAACCATAGCTGCCAAGACCCTTCTACACCTCCACGCGGTGATCCTGGATAACAGGTTGCAGCAGGGCAGACTTGCTAAGGAGAAGGGATCGAAGAGGGAATGCTAACCCGGTACTAAAAAAAATGCTTGCTGAAGTCGGATGTGTTGGGCCGAAAGGTGTAAATATCGCAGCCAAGCTGTAAACTACGACACAACGCATTCCGTTCTCTGGACTACATTCTGCTACTTACCCTTTCAGGGTTTAGTAGTGGGAGATTGAGAACAAACGAAGAAGAAGTTCTGTAGCTGATTGTTTATCGTTCTATAGCTGATTGTTTATCGTTCTATAGCTGATTGTTTACACGATGGCAGATTGTGTTTTTCGTTTCTCAATATGTCTAAACTTGACGTGCAGCGAATCAACATAAAGTTTTGCTTCGATCTCGAAAATACGTTCACGGAGTCTCGGGAAAGGTTCAAACAAGTATATGAGGATCAGCTATCACAATTGTTTGAAGCGATTTTAGGTGTGGTCGGTAGTCAACAGACGACTCCTCACGCTCGGAACGAAACACCACACAATTTGACGACGTCCATGTTGTCTAGATGCTACAGTTGTGAGATGCTCCGTTTAGATCATAGTCCGACAGATCGAGAAATAGCTGAAGAATGTAACATCTCTGCATGCCTAGAGTCGACGATGAGGCAATGTGACTGGGTTAACTACAGCATCAAAATCGACGAAAGACGTCTTTAACCACCTCATATTCGCATACGACATCGTCCTCATCAGAGACGCCCCTGGAAGCGACAGATGCTGCGGTCACTAGACACGGAAGGCAGGAAAACAGGTCTAGCTATGAACCTAAAGAAAACCAGAGCGCAACCGTTTTGCAGAGCCCAACCCAACCTCTTGAGTGGAACGCCCATAGAGGACGCTGACGAATATGTCTATCTGGGAAGGCTCCTCAACATGGAGAACAACATAAAACCAGTGATCATCATACGGGAACGGGCGTGCTGGACCTTTAGCTCCATCATGACAGCAACAGACGCCACCAAGGACACCAGACTACGTGCGGACATCTTTGATTAGGTAGTACTGCCAGCGCTCTGCTATAGTAGCGAAACCTGGTCTATAACCAAAGCAGCAGAGAACCAACTGAGAACAGCACACGCATCTATTGAAAGACTCCTGGTGGGCATAACTCTTAGGCAACAGCGGCAGAACGAACTATACAATAGCGACATCCAGAGAATGTCACTCATCAAGGACGTCCTACAGTACGTCAACCATTCGAAACACCGCTGGGCTGGTCATATATCCAGAAGACAAGATTAAAGATGGAGTACCATAACCACCATGTTGTACCCGCGCGACAAAAAGAGACCTCGGGGACGGCCCCCAACTCGCTGGCGAGATTCACTAGAAAAACATTCACGACCCAACAACAGACTACTATCACACTGGACGACACGCGTCCACGACAGAAACGACTGGATCCTGAGTTGGGACCCGCTCAAGGGTGACCACCTGTTGACGAAGAACGGGTCGAACTAAGACGTAACATCTCCATCCTGATATTCTAAGAGAGAAATGACACGTGGATCTGGTAACTGAGAAGTTTACTCCAGTTCTAACGCAAGACCAGAAAGACAATAGCGGTGCCATCTGTCAGGAACTTTTGGATCGCGTCTGCCAACGAGGATCACAGCTCCATGAAAAAGATAATCAAAAATTGATCTAGGAATACGACTTTGAGACAAAGTGCAGACCTCACAGTAAAACGTTTTGAATAATTGGCCAGACCAATAACAACGCCGTAGGTAGGGTCGAGTGTGAAAGTCATGTTGACGGTGTTTTATCATGGAAGGTGTTATGCATCTGAGGGGCGACTAGTTAACCTCTGGTACTATCTGAATGTGCACGAGAACACGTCCGGAGAAACAGGCCTACTGGTTCCAGTACTTCAACAATGGGTGACTGGTAGCAACTAAAATCTCGCATGGAAGGACATCGATCTAAAGCATTAAGGCCAATTCACAGAATGATCTACCCGTGATCCCAAAATATGGATATAAGAAGTTCGTCTAGAAAAAAAATGGCGTTAGGGGCGCGGTAGAGAAAGGAGAGGAGATGATTATTTCAAAGGTTGATCGATCGAGGAGAAAGTTAGCTCAAAAAGGTATACAGAACAGGTTCTGAAGCGTTTTGAACACACCTTATGTGTACACGAACACACATGTACAAACATATATAGCATGGACATTTGAAATTGTTAGTGAAACTGATGCAAATGTTGTATACTGGCCAGTCTTATGAACTGTTGGCCTATGATGTTCAGGTGTTACTGCCCATAGAGAGCCCTAACGTTGATTAGCCTTATCGCACCAAGGGTCAGGGTCATCACCACATCAGGCCTCACTACTGGGATCCTAGATCCGAGTACTTGCATTGACCGAACCACAGCAACCATTGTTCACAATGGGGTTACTAGTCCGGTGTATAAACATATAGATTTCCCTTTTAAGACGATACCTAGTAGGATACAGGTCTGAGTTTACACACTAGACCACAATGATCGATATCTGAAAGACACAACAAAGTATATGGTTTGGTGAGTCTATATCCTGAGTGTTTGTATAATTTCGTCGTGGTGTTTTGCAGCAACATCTCCCCAGGAATTCGTTATCTGTTAACTATTTAGTAAAAGGACAACAATACAGAAATTGAACAACAAAAACATGCACAACTACACGTTGTTGTCATTACAAGACTTCGAGCACAAGACATGTCATAGCATGTGGGGCCTAACAACCAATGATATCACCGCAGTTTGTAAATATGATCTATAGAATCAGTTGAGGTATGACTCAGTTGTGTCTTGGCTAGCCCATACTGAGGGACATATAAACATCCTTGGTTTAGATATATGTTCACGAAACAGTCTCGTGTCCAAGTCAGTTGATCAGCCAAATGACTGTAGCTAAGTATTTGTTAAAAGCACAGATGTTACAACTGTGGTACAGTACTAGCTAATTAACTTCCTGGACTTACTTTCGTGTTTTATCTAATGAAACGTGATAAGCGAATGATCAAGCCGGAAGATGATAATTGACTCCTATTTATAGAAAGGTGTCACTGGTGGGGGAATCCCCTCAACATCAATGCCTAAAACACGATAAACAATATCCAGATGTTCAAACACTGGATCTGTAGATTCCTAGACATGATCACAATCACCCTCGATTAATATGATTTGGGAAACAATATCCACTAATGAGAACTTACTTGATGGACAGCATGTGCACTCAGATGGTCAAATCAACAACAGACAAACAAAACATCAACAAATAGAGACCTACGTTATGAAGACAAACATGGGGAGACCACCCAGCGGTAAGTACATAATGATAGTTGACCTGGCCTGGATTTCGAATTTGGAAATGGAACATGTATGTCGCCATGTCACACATACAATCAATCAATCACCAACAGGAACAAATGAAGCATATATCGGTTACATATTACAAGCTGCATTGTCAATGAACTGGCAGTTGTTTAATGACAAAATGTGTTGTTTCCATATGCTTAGTACATGCGAAAAAGCAAGCAAACTAACGGCTAATTATAATGACATGTGATCAGCAAATGTTTCTGACTAAATGAGCATATACTGCGCTAGAGTAAAGCGGTAATGAAGGCAAGCATATTTAGACACAACGTCACATATCAACACGTAAACACTGAGCACTGCATCTAGGAAAATAATGACATATATTTGAGGAAAGTTTCAAACAACTACATAAAATACACAATATAGCTAGTGTCTGTCAGCATACTTGGAATAGTAGGCGTTCCCCTCCATCAGAAATTTGTACTGAAAACGATGACCTGACCGTAAGCCGGTAGGTTTGTGCTGGCACTATCTGACATTGTGTGCGTGGGCTGGAAGGAACTGCGCTCTGCAATCTATGAGAAACTACTAATCCCAAGTAAGACCACAGACAGAAGCAGGGTTATCTAAGTTGTTGGTTTGTGTGGTAATAAGCAAGTGCTGAGTAGAATGGGCTCACCTGGAGGTTGGTAGGCTGTGCCTGTGGGACAGTTGGGCTGGCGCCGAAAGTTGTGTTGGCTGAAAGAAAAAGAACACATCCTTCACCTGTAACACAATTTCTCTTTCTCTCTCTCTCACACACACATTATATAAAATGCTATAATGTCAAACTAGATCAGATTCTAGAATTCACCTGGAGTAGAATAATATTCATGATTGAAGATAGATTTTAAAAATATTGTTCCATGAAAACAGTAACTGAGCAGTCCAATTTGATGGTAGCTTATCGAATCTATTTGATTTTCGAAGTGGTGTTAAGCAGGGCTGCGTCCTGACCTTGACACTGTTCGGAACCTTCTTTAATGTGATACTGAAGCATGCATTTGGTAACGCAAATAAAGAAACCTGCTTTCACACTTGGTCGAATAGTCGGCTGTTTAACCTTGCAAGGCTCAATGCCATGTTTGGGAGAACCTGAAACTCACCATTAAAATCAAGATCATGGTTTACAGTGCATGTGTCGTCACACAAACTATGCCAAAGATGTGCACAGGCATAACACCTGTCTACCGCGCCTACAATTCATTCTTGAGTTTACAGGGAGGGACAGACTGACAAATGCAGAGGTGTACTTTCACATCAGTCTCCGGAGCATGTACACTCTGAGGCAGCGAAGACTGCAATCACTTGGTCAGGTTCGTCACATGAAAGATGGTCATATTCCCACAGATATCCTCAGTGGACAGTTGGTGGACAGGCAAGAGAACAGTCGGTTGACCACAGCTGAGGTTCAAAGATTCAAAGATGTGTGTAAGCGTGATATGAGGCCCTGGGCATGACTCTGACATGGGAACACGACTGGGCATGAGTCTGACATGGGAACACGACTGGGCATGAGTCTGACATGGGAACACAACTGGGCATGAGTCTGACATGGGAACACGACTGGGCATGAGTCTGACACGGGAACACGACTGGGCATGAGTCTGACACGGGAACACGACTGGGCATGAGTCTGACACGGGAACACGACTGGGCACATGAGTCTGACATGGGAACACGACTGGGCACATGAGTCTGACATGGGAACACGACTGGGCACATGAGTCTGATATCATGGGAACATGACTGGACATAAGTCTGATATCATGGGAACATGACTGGACATAAGTCTGACATCATGGGAACATGACTGGACATAAGTCTGACACGGGAACACGACTGGGCACATGAGTCTGACATGGGAACACGACTGGGCACATGAGTCTGATATCATGGGAACATGACTGGACATAAGTCTGATATCATGGGAACATGACTGGACATAAGTCTGACATCATGGGAACATGACTGGACATAAGTATGACACGGGAACACGACTGGGCATGAGTCTGACATCATGGGTACAGGATGCTGCAGACTGATAAAAACAGAGAAAACAGAAAAGCTAAGTAGGGAGTTAACACTCCAAGGTGTTATCATGTTTAGTCAGTCAACACTGAAAGGGGATACTACTAGAAGAATATGTATGACTACTGTTGGAATAAAGCACTCTCTCCCCCACCATGTCAAATGCTATAATGTCAAATGATCAAATACTATAATCTAGGAAGAAGAATATGAATGATTAAAGGGTTTACTCCCTCTCTCTCTCTCACTCACGTATACACAATCATGTCCAATGATCAAATACTATACTCCAGGAAGTAGAAGTATATGAATGACTGAAGTTGGATGCTATATCACTAAACTGTTTTGATACTTTTATTTTAAAAAGAAATCCTGGGTCAGTTGTTGCATGTTATCTAAAGATCTTAATTGCTTACCACGATTTTTCCTTCACAATTGAGATTTCTCAAAGTTTGTTACTTTGTCTTGCTATTTGCTAAGTAATATTATCTTCTTGCGTCTTAGACACTAGAGATGTTTTGTGGAGTTAATCATTATAGTCTGTATTGATTTTATAACTTCACATTTCACCAAGCTGTTTGATGCCTTTTATATTGTTGAGAAATGTGTTATACATATTTGATTTAGTGTATCCATCGTAGAAGCAATCTTTGTCTTTTCGCAGTATACCACTTCTAAGCTTACTTTTCAATTTTTTGTTCTTTTCTTACAAAAGATTTCTAAACTGTATGTGACAATTCCTACATCTTTACTGGCACGCTCATGGCTAATACGAGAGAGACGTTTGAGCATCTGAAGCGTTCCTATTAGTACTGACATCAATATGGGTGAGATTACAGATATCAATTACATTTAAAGTCATATTTTCAATGTGGAAGACTAACACGTTCAAAGATCCGGCACACACACCCTTCACTTGCCCGTCTCTGACCTTTCAATGGAAGCAGGTGTCCTGGCTGTATTTATTATCATAATTTGACACAGGCACTAACACGCATATATACATACATATGTGTACCAGCATTTTCTTTGACCATAGTAGGGAATCATTTCAAAGCCTACCTCTCTATTACGATATTTATGGTCAAGAATCACGGCTCATGATTCTGCTTACATTACAAGGAAGGACAATGCCTTCCGAGAAACAGAACACAGAGACAAGCTCTTTTCATCTTTTCTCTGACCAATGCTTTTGTCTCTGAACACAATATTAAAAGAAAGTTCTGGACGACAGACTGTGCTTCCCTTGCATGCCAGTAGGAAGTAGGTGTTGGTAACAGTTAGTCTTACCTGTGTTTTGACAGGTGCAGACACTGATCGCTTGTCCTTGAATGACTGGGATGGCCGTAATGATGTTCCTGGAAAACAAGACGTGCTCTGGTTAAGTTACAGATGGCTGGGCTGTAATATACGTGCCTGTAATATACGTGGCTTTAATATATGTGTCTCTTAATTGCATTTTAACCGCTCCATTCGGACTTTTCTTGGGAAGCGGGGCGATGGACGCTTGATGCACTGTGGTCCTCCGCTTTATTCAAAAACAGAAATGTGTTGGATAGTGATATGTGTAAACTGGCTAGTGTTGTGTGTCAGCTGGCAAGTGTTGTGTGTTAGCTGGCAAGTGTTGTGTGTTAGCTGGCAAGTGTTGTGTGTTAGCTGGCAAGTGTTGCGTGTTAGCTGGCTAGTATTGTGTCAGCTGGCTAGTGTTGTGTGAGCTGGCTAGTGTTGTGTCAGCTGGCTAGTGTTGTGTCAGCTGGCTAGTGTTGTGATGATGTGGCCACATTTGGTAGGTTGTGTGGAACACCTTTAATTTATGAATAGAAAACGCTTCTTCTTGTCTGTCATGTTGCTCCTGACCAAAACGGAGGACCACAGTAGATGGCTCTATTGCTAAAACTGCACCAACCCCCTCGTGCGCACCCGGAAATGTGGTAGTTTCTATAGCAATTTGTTTGACATGATAAGGCTGCAAACCATATAAAAACTCCCTAACATCATGCATGCGGTCTGTGTCACGCAGACGGTTACAGTGACATATCCTGTCCTTTTCAATGATGTTTAAAGAAGGACGTGAGTTAATTAAAGATCTTCCGAGACCAGGTCAGGCGCATATTGTTGCGTTAACTCACGTCTGAGACCAGGTCAGGCGCATATTGTTGCGGTAACTCACGTCCTTCTTTAAACATCGTCGTCCTATGCTTCACTGTTGTCTTCGACATACTTTTGTCACCATACACTGCCTGCATTCTGCGATGAATGTCAGCTGTCGACATCCTTCAGCTGTTAGAAACCGAATACCGCTCGCTGATCAACTCTGGACGGATTCCGTATAACATCCACCATGTTTTCAACGGTCTGCTGAGGAAACTATGAGTCGTAGGATAATGACATTTTGCAAACTTGACGGTTGGTATGTGTTGTTTACACCAGAAGTGACGTCATCATGCGCATTGTATGTATGTTAACTTGTTGCAGTTTGATCCGGTTTTATTTGAACATGCCTCACAGTTTGCTTAACAACTAAATGTCCTCTAGGGGCTACTGGTACACATACAAATGTTTTCCACTGGTCAGTTATACGCTTCATTTAATGTTTGATCGCCTAAGTTAATGATCACCAGCCAAGCCGTTGTAATCATATCAAGACGTCATTACAATGTGTGTGTGTGTGTGGGCTAGGCTTGCTGTTCTGGACGTCTGACCTGTCCTGTCTTGAATCTCACTGACTGCTTGATGAATACACGTTTTTATTTAAAGGCTTGACAGGTCTGCCGTTTTGTAACCGTAGTTATGGTTTCCAAGATGGTGGGCATGACTTCTAGTTATTCAGATGATATCACTTACAAAATAGAAATAACTCCAGTGCTTCATTATACACTATTTTGCTACACACGACAGCTGTGCAAGCAGCCAGTGGAGCCTCCTACTTACATTCCCCTAACCACTATTTATAATATAATACAATTGAAGACACTGATCACGCTGCTACTCTGGCTGCCCGCGTCGCTCTCTACAAGTCTCCTTTGTTTTGTCGTTTAGCGACGTCTCTATAATCGAGCATGAAAACATGGCTGCCGTTGCTCAGTGTCCACATTTCATTTGTTAATCAAATGTGAGGTACCTACTACCACCTCTCCCTGTGGTGGTATTAACCGCTTATCTCTATTGATTTAGTTAGCTGGTGTAGATATTTACACCTGGATTCTGGCTCATTCTATATCTCCACAGAATACAAGTGTGCTCAAGATGGGTCAGAGTTCTCTCTCAATATTTTCAAAGTCATTATTCAGGTCACCTACCTGCCGTTGAATATAGTGGAGAGATTGCTGTGTATATATATATATATATATTATAAACATTTATATACTACGTTTAAAATAAAATACAAGTTTACAATTTTAATCTGCAACATCAGTCAGACCAGAGACGTGGATGTGTTTCTGCGAGATTTATTTTCCTCATCTGATCCATCTTTTCAGAAGTAACTGATAGGTCTGCCACAGAAGTGTTATACAGACACCACGCATATTGTCTGTGCTGAGGATTGCCTATTATTCTCATGTTATCGTTTGGCTGCTTCATCTAGTGAATTTCTATTCTATCAACATCGTAACTTGCCGTACTCGGCTTCCTTCTTCCTTTCAAATATCACTTTGATACAAGCCAAGGCTGGAGAAGTGTAGCTCTTTGAAAGTCACAGCTGATGACATACGATCCTCGGTGGTGTTCGTCCGTTTTAACTGCCTGGGACAATGTCCTAAAAATGTGAATAAGTTCATGACATGGTAGTCTAAGAACTGGTCACAGTACTGCAGAAAGTGCTCCACTCTTGCTCATTGTCACCGTCTCGGGGGTCCCATTCTGAGAGCTGACTCCAGTAATTGTCACGTCTGCTATTTCACTCAGTAAAAACGACGCCAATGGTGCCTGCATTGTTAAAAGAGCCTGATCTGTCTTTATCGACTCTAGTTTTGCTAATTTTAGAGGACGTCATCTGATAATCGTGTCTTTGTATCTTATATTTTATGAAATGATTTCTTTCCCAAAAGCTGAAACACTTCATTCACAAACTCGTCTTGTCACTTCGGTAACTACAACAATACGTGATTGACAGTTTTGATGTTGTTCACAACACGGGCAGGCACATCTCATTAAGAGCAAAGAGTTCGATACTTTCAATCCACTCTACAGTAGTCACTGCAGCCTGCCCGACACACAAGGTTTAGTCTACTGCTAATGGCCGATATGATGTTATCGATTACTAAGGCAGAATAATGGTCATTCTGTATACGTCATAATTCCGAGGTTAAAAATGTTTTCATTGTTTATTTTTTGACAGGATAACTAAAAATAGCTTTAATACCGGTTAGGCTGTGTTCTGTGATGTAGTCAACGCGAGTCAGAGATCGTACATACAATTGAGATGTCCTAGATTGTATAAAACAAAGATAATGACCACCGACAAAACACAATGTCAGCATAAATTGACAGTGGGTGGTGAGGAAATAGATCAGGTCACGCATTTTGAATATCTGGGCTCCAGAATTGACATAAATGGCGACTTGTCGAAAGAAATCAAAAGAAGAATAGCCATGGCAATGAAGAGACTGAACAGCCTGAAGAAATTATGGCAGAGCACCAACAATAGAACCTAAATGAAAGTCTTGAGAGCCTGTGTTTTTCGTGTGGCAGCTTTTGGTTGGGAATTATGGACCATTACCAAAACTTCTAGACAGAAAATCGAATCCTTCGAGTCAAAATGTTACAGAAAAATCCTCAGAAAAAGATGGACAGAGAAAAAGACAAATGTAGACATTCGGCAAAAGTTGAGCATAGAGGAGAACTGGTTTATCAATTCCATTTTGGCGAGAAAATGTAAATACTTTGGTCACATCAAGAGAGACAACGGGTTTGAGAGAACAATGATGGATAGTTTTGGTGCCAGGTGAAAGAGGCAGAGGTAGACCAAGAAGACGATGGCAACAAGATATCCAGGAATGCCTGGGTGTGACTGTGGCGGAGGCTGGAGTTTTGCCAAGGGAAAGAGTTTCTTTCAGACAGACTGTGATGGGAGCGACGTTCCATAAATGATATGATACATGATGATGGTGATCTTGCAAAAGCAAAAACACATATCATGTGTGCAGATAAATGGGACAGAGGTAAACAACAGTGGACTACCGAACATATTTCAATAAGGCATTATGCTAAGAGACAAGAAGGTGAACGTATCTCTACACTCATGCTCGGCGAGACTGACTGGCAGTAGGACCTCAAGAGACAATCAAAAGACAACATTAATCACCCATGTAATAGGAAACATGAGTAATGGAGTTGAGAACAAATCTCTATCATGTATGGCAGACATGTTTGATGTGGCACAATATGGCTACCAGCAACTGGTTGACGGTCTTGGTGAAACATGTGCTACAGATGATTGTTCATTCGAACATCTTGTCTGTCTCATGTGCAACTGGCGATTAAAAGCATTAATAAGACAAAACAACACTTCAAACATATACAATATTAGAATGAAGACAACAATGGAGACAATAATGTCTTGAGACAGACAGAACATAAAGAGGTTACAGGTGAAAATGGCATACAACATGTGGGTGAGAGATAGATATATAGATAGATAGAAGAGAGAGACGAGAGAAAGTCAAAGACAAGACACGCACGCGAGCGCGCGCGCACACACACACACACACAATATGGAAAGCACCAAGTACGTAGAATCAATGCAACGATATGTAACTAGAAATTGTGAAAGTAGTTTATGTTGACTTTGGTCCTGTTTAATGTCCCGATACTGTTACTACCAGAATGGTCATTTAATATTGATAACACGAACTATAGAAGTGTGTGGCAGTCCTGCAGATACTATAGGAGACAATATCGACTGGATCTCCCGCTCATCTACCCTTAGTGTGACAGATACTATCGCCTGGATCTCCCGCTCATCTACCCTTAGTGTGACAGATACTATCGCCCGGATCTTCCGCTCATCTACCCTTAGTGTGACAGATACTATCGCCTGGATCTCCCGCTGATCTACCCTTAGTGTGACAGATACTATCGCCTGGATCTCCCGCTGATCTACCCTTAGTGTGACAGATACTATCGCCCGGATCTTCCGCTGATCTACCTTAGTGTGACAGATACTATCGCCTGGATCTTCCGCTCATCTACCCTTAGTGTGACAGATACTATCGCCCGGATCTTCCGCTGATCTACCTTAGTGTGACAGATACTATCGCCTGGATCTTCCGCTCATCTACCTGTAGTATGACAGATCCTATCGCCTGAATCTTCCGCTCATCTACCTTAGTGTGACATATCCTATCGCCCGGATCTTCCGCTGATCTACCTGTAGTGTGACAGATCCTATCGCCCGGATCTTCCGCTGATCTACCTTAGTGTGACAGATACTATCGCCCGGATCTTCCGCTCATCTACCTTAGTGTGACAGATACTATCGCCCGGATCTTCCGCTGATCTACCTTAGTGTGACAGATCCTATCGCCCGGATCTTCCGCTGATCTACCTTAGTGTGACAGATACTATCGCCTGAATCTTCCGCTCCTCCACCTGTAGTTTGATTTTGATAAATCATCTGGTCTGCAGATAATCCTTCTGTAGTAGGACCTTCGGTTTGAAATTCACGAAATGCTAATCACATAGTTACATTATTCTGCACAAGAGTACATGATTTGTCTACAGTAAACAGAATCCATAACTTCGTGAACAGAATTAGCTCTAAGGGCTGGGTCAGTTGGGTCTGGCACACAGGACACCTGTGAAGGGCCCGAGTTCGCCTGGTCGTTAGCAGCGGGCAGGCCGAGCTCGGAACGTGGCTTCATTCTGGCGTCTTCCACAGCCAACTCGGAACTGGTAACGCCCATGGGTGTAACTAAATGAATCCATTGCGATGTCCATCTCCTGGTGTAGCTTTCTTGTCACAATTCATGGCCAGCGCTCTTCATGTCAACATTCTGAAGGTAACTAGGTCTCTCTTAAGGTAACCAGATGCGGGGGCAGCTAGGTCTCTCTTAAGGTAACCAGATGCGGGGGTAACTAGGTCTCTCTTAAGGTAGCCAGATGCGGGGGTAACTAGGTCTCTCTTAAGGTAGCCAGATGCGGGGGCAGCTAGGTCTCTCTTAAGGTAGCCAGATGTGGGGGTAACTAGGTCTCTCTTAAGGTAGCCAGATGTGGGGGTAACTAGGTCTCTCTTAAGGTAGCCAGATGCGGGGGCAGCTAGGTCTCTCTTAAGGTAGCCAGATGCGAGGGCAGCTAGGTCTCTCTTAAGGTAGCCAGATACGGGGGTAACTAGGTCTCTCTTAAGGTAACCAGCTGCGGGGGTAGCTAGGTCTCTCTTAAGGTAGCCAGATGCGGGGGTAACTAGGTCTCTCTTAAGGTAGCCAGATGCGGGGGCAGCTAGATCTCTCTTAAGGTAGCCAGATGCGGGGGTAACTAGGTCTCTCTTAAGGTAGCCAGATGCGGGGGTAGCTAGATCTCTCTTCAGATAGCCAGATGCGGGGGTAACTAGGTCTCTCTTAAGGTAGCCAGATGCAGGGGGCAGCTAGGTCTCTCTTAAGGTAGCCAGATGCGGGGGTAACTAGGTCTCTCTTAAGGTAGCCAGATGCGGGGGCAGCTATGTCTCTCTTAAGGTAGCCAGATGCGGGGGTAGCTAGGTCTCTCTTAAGGTAGCCAGATGCGGGGGCAGCTAGGTCTCTCTTAAGGTAGCCAGATGCGGGGGCAGCTAGGTCTCTCTTAAGGTAGCCAGATGTGGGGGTAGCTAGGTCTCTCTTAAGGTAGCCAGATGCGGGGGCATCTAGGTCTCTCTTAAGGTAGTCAGATGCGGGGGTAGCTAGGTCTCTCTTAAGGTAGCCAGATGCGGGGGCAGCTAGATCTCTCTTAAGGTAGCCAGATGCGGGAGCAGCTAAGTCTCTCTTAAGGTAGCCAGATGCGGGGGCAGCTAGGTCTCTCTTAAGGTAGCCAGATGCGGGGGCAGCTAGGTCTCTCTTAAGGTAGCCAGATGTGGGGGCAGCTAGGTCTCTCTTAAGGTAGCCAGATGCGGGGGCAGCTAGGTCTCTCTTAAGGTAGCCAGATGCGGGGGCAGCTAGGTCTCTCTTAAGGTAGCCAGATGCGGGGGCAGCTAGGTCTCTCTTAAGGTAGCCAGATGCGGGGGCAGCTAGGTCTCTCTTAAGGTAGCCAGATGCGGGGGCAGCTAGGTCTGTCTCTCTTAAGGTAGCCAGATGCGGGGGCAGCTAGGTCTCTCTTAAGGTAACCAGATGCGGGGGCAGCTAGGTCTGTCTTAAGGTAACCAGATGCGGGGGTAACTAGGTCTCTCTTAAGATAACCAGATGCGGGGGCAGCTAGGTCTCTCTTAAGGTAGCCAGATGCGGGGGAAACTAGGTCTCTCTTAAGGTAGCCAGATGCGGGAGCAGCTAGGTCTCTCTTAAGGTAGCCAGATGCGGGGGCAGCTAGGTCTCTCTTAAGGTAGCCCGATGCTGGGCCAGCTAGGTCTCTCTTAAGGTAGCCAGATGCGGGGGCAGCTAGGTCCTCTTAAGGTAGCCAGATGCGGGGGCAGCTAGGTATCTCTTAAGGTAGCCAGATGCGGGAGCAGCTAGGTCTCTCTTAAGGTAGCTAGATGTTGGGGCAGCTAGGTCTCTCTTAAGGTAGCCAGATGCGGTGACAGCTAGGTCTCTCTTAAGGTAGCCAGATGCGGGAGCAACTAGGTCTCTCTTAAGGAAGCCAGATGCGGGAGCAACTAGGTCTCTCTTAAGGTAGCCAGATGCGGGGGCAACTAGGTCTCTCTTAACGTAGCCAGATGTGGGGGTAACTAGGTCTCTCTTAAGGTAGCCAGATGCGGGGGCAGCTAGGTCTCTCTTAAGGTAGCCAGATGCGGGAGCAACTAGGTCTCTCTTTATGTAGCCAGATGCTGGAGCAACTAGGTATCTCTTAAAGTAGCCAAATGCGGAGCAACTAGGCATCTCTTAAGGTAGCTAAATGCGTGAGCAACTAGATCTCTCTTGAAGTACACAAATGCAAATGTAAGCACCATTGCTACTGAAACTGCAGGCACACAAATAGATTCACGATTATAAAACATAAATATACAAGAGGGCTTCACATGAAAACATGAAATATATTTTTGGGGTAAATTTATTATGAAAAAGTGAAACACAATTGTTTAATTTGTCCATGCAGTCACCATTGCGTTTGATACAAGTCTCCTAGCGCCTATAAAGTGCACGGAATCCTGCAGACAAATGTTTTTGGTCGCATGTGTAACCACTGATACACCGCTTCATCTGACCTGAAAGTCGTTCTGTCCAATGCCTCTTATAGTCATACAAAGACGTGGAAATCACTTGGCGCTAGGTCTGGTGAGTACTGTGGATGTGGTAAACAATGAAAGTAGAGGTCCTCGATGGTTGCAGCCGTTGCACGTGCAGTATGAGGTTGAGCAGTGTCATGTTGCAAAAGGACACCTTTACTCAGAAGCCCATGTCGTTTGGATTTGATTGCAGGTTGCGGTTGAATATGATTCATGAGAAGATCTGTATACATGGCACTAATGACAGTGTTCTCCCTGGGCATGCACTGCTCTAAAATAATGCCTCATTCATCCCAAAAGATAGCCACCATAACTTTCCCTGCAGATTGCTGCGCGAAAAAATTGTCGGTTTCAGTGAGGAGGGAAGGTGCCATTCCTTGCTAGCTCTCTTTGTTTCAGGTTCGTGGTACTGAACCTGGGCTTCATCTCTCTTGGTTTCAGGTTCGTGGTACTGAACCTGGGCTTCATCTCTCTTGGTTTCAGGTTCGTGGTACTGAACCTGGGCTTCATCTCTCTTGGTTTCAGGTTCGTGGTACTGAACCTGGGCTTCATCTCTCTTGGTTTCAGGTTCGTGGTACTGAACCTGGGCTTCATCTCTCTTGGTTTCAGGTTCGTGGTACTGAACCTGGGCTTCATCTCTCTTGGTTTCAGGTTCGTGGTACTGAACCTGGGCTTCATCTCTCTTGGTTTCAGGTTCGTGGTACTGAACCTGGGCTTCATCTCCAGTAACGGTTTTTGTTAGGCAATCAGCATCATGTGTTTCATAGCACCGCAGACGTTTCTGGCAGGTATCAACGCGTTATCAATTCTGGAGGAAGCTGCTGTGGCACCCACCTAGCAGACACTTTGTGGTACTGTAGCACATCATGGATGATGTGGTGTGTTGAACCTTGACTGATGTCCAATAATTTTATTCACAGTCAAATCGCGATTTTCATTTACGAGTAGGTCAATGGCTGCAATCGACTCTGAAGTCACTACTTGGTGTACCAGACCCGTAGTGAATAGTCTGTCACAGATCTCACGCTGTTTTAGAAATTCCTACTCCACTCATACACTTGCTGAAGAGAAGACATGTATGACCGTACTGGACCTTCATTCTATAGGCTGCACTATTTCGCTGCTCGAAAAGAAAACAAAAATGGATAACACAGCACTGCTCCTCTCTGGTGCATGACAATAGTGGGGCGGCCATCTGTTAACTACAATTATTACGTCATGTTGTTCATCTGCACCGTGGTGGCAAGTGCAGGACACTCTTGACATCCTTAGCAACCATATTAACAAGTAAGAATACAAAGGCATGGCTTTACTAATTTCTATCCACCTTTAAAGGCTTTTATTATAAGCCCCTCGTGTGTGTGTGTGGTATATATATATATATGGAGAGAGAGAGAGCGAGAGAAAGAGAGAGTGAGAGACAAACAAACACGCATATATAAATATATACATTTATAAAATCTTCACAGAAATTACAAGAATAAAGAATCAATTTTCAGAAACTCACCTGTTACAGAAACAGACTGTCGTTCCAGCAATGCCCCCTGTGTGGTCTGTGGGGGCCCATGAGTGGGGCCACCATCTCTTTGAAGCGCCTGTGAATACAAGAAAAGGAATAATGTACATGAATTGTATATAAAGGATAGGAGATCTCATCCAGGAGTAGTATTTAAGGCATTTGTTGTCCACGTTATAACTCATCTGAATGAACAGAAGGCTAAATTTCAAACTCAAGGAGAGTAGGTTGATGAACTGTATTGTCATATGAATGAAGTCATTTCAGAAGAAACTTCCACTGTGGGAAAGTCAACTTAGGACAGGCAATACTCATCAATTTCTCATACTTATGAACAACAACAGTCATTTCATTGCGATTCAGACGAGCTAAGTCTTGGAATGAAAACATCAGGTTCAGCAGATTTACAAATCTTATCTTGTCCATTTATTGTCCATGTGGAGCAAGCTTCACCATCTTTTCAAAAGGAACTAACTGAACTGTAAGTTAACTCGAAGACAAAACACTGACTATTACAACTTGGTTGGGGAGAAAGACTAAAGTCTGGTCAGGCACACCATTCTGATCTAACATATTAGATAGGGTCAAACAAAATATACTGGCCAAGACCTTCACCTCCGCTTCCTTGTAGCCTTCCCTGGAAATGGGCTTTTTTCACGGCAGCCTGGCTAACGAGGTGAGGGATCGTAGTTGTCCATCAAATCTGGTTTCGGCCTCTACGGTTATCCATCAAATCTGGTTTCAGCCTCTACGTTTATCCATCAAATCTGGTTTCAGCCTCTACAGTTATCCATCAAATCTGGTTTCAGCCTCTGTAATCAAACCTTGATGTTCAATATTACGCTTAGGCGACCAGGGCCCGTCGCATCGAATGACCGTGTCCATGACTGCCTTCGATGGCCGCTTCCCAGGCGTCCTGCAGTTCTGTTTGGAAGGTGGCGATCTGTTTTAGGCAGGTGTTGCGAGGGCGGCTCCGATGACATCTCCAGGATGAGCACGGCTTCTTCCCGTATATCGCCCCCCACATGTCGGAGCATCTCGTGGGCTAGGACTTCCCGCGAAAGGCGAACGTGACAGGAGAGAGAGAGAGAGCCGACGGCGATCAATCGTTGAGACAATGTCTGCAAGTTGAGTACTTCACTGTTGGAAATCATGTCATGCCAGACGATACGCCTCTGGTTGTGCAGGTGGAAAGCCTCGAGACGCTGCCGGTCATGCTGTAGTAGTCTTGATGTTAGATTTCTCTATTAATTCTGTTTACTTTATTCAGAGTACCATACGTAGATGATTAGACTTTCCCACCTCTCTCAAAACGCCATCTCTCTCCACAACCCACCTACAGCCCGCAAATCAAAGCTTAAACGCTTTAAAAAAAAAATGATAAAGAAAACGAAATGTGAGCAATGATGAAGTGAATTTTTGGTTTAAAGAAATGGTCAAAAGTAGTCAATGTGTTGGGGTGCAAACATGCCTGACAGGTTCAGATAGATATGCCAACCTACAGCCACTAGTTAGCTAATGGACACACGATTGGTTTTGATTTTGTGTGTTTGGTGAAGGGAAGAGAGGGATATATATATATATATATTTTTATGTGTGTGTGTGTGTGCGCGCGCGCGTATGTGTGGTGAGAGAGAGGTAGGGAGGGAGGAGACAGAAAGAGTGCCATGATAGGGCCGACCTGATGCACGTGGGGAAAGTTCCAGCTGTCTCTGACTATTACCTGTGTGTACACCTTCACATACTGACTCATCTGGCCCGGTGCGGTACTATGTGCTGGCTAAATAAGGCCCTTCAGTGTGCTGATAACTATCGTGTGGCAGTGGGCAAGTTGTGATGGGTCTGATGGGAGGTTGTTAAACATGACGGTAGATTGTAACACGTGACGGTAGGTTGTAACATGTCAACATTTCCTGTTAGGTTGTAACACATGACGGTAGTTGTAACATGTATGTGTGTTGTAACATGTGCGTGTGTGTTGTAACATGTGCGTGCGTGTGTAAGTGTTGTAACATGTGTGTGTGTTGTAACATGTGTGTGTGTTGTAACATGTGTGTGTGTAAGTGTTGTAACATGTGTGTGTGTGTGTAAGTGTTGTAACATGTGTGTGTGTAAGTGTTGTAACATGTGTGTGTGTGTGTGTTGTAACATGTGTGGGTGTGTTGTAACATGTGCGTGCGTGTGTAAGTGTTGTAAAATGTGCGTGTGTGTGTTGTAACATGTGTGGGTGTGTGTGTTGCAACATGTGTGTGAATGTGTTGTAACATGTGCGTGTGTGTTGTAACATGTGCGTGTGTGTTGTAACATGTGCGTGTGTGTATAAGTGTTGTAACATGTGTGTGTGTGTGTTGTAACATGTGTGGGTGTGTTGTAACATGTGCGTGTGAATGTGTTGTAACATGTGTGTGTGTTGTAACATGTGTGGGTGTGTGTGTTGTAACATGTGCGTGTGTGTATAAGTGTTGTAACATGTGCGTGTGTGTAGTAACATGTGTGGGTGTGTGTGTTGTAACATGTGCGTGTGTGTTGTAACATGTGCGTGTGTGTATAAGTGTTGTAACATGTGTGGGTGTGTGTTCTAACATGTGTGGGTGTGTGTGTTGTAACATGTGTGGGTATGTGTGTTGTAACATGTGCGTGTGTGTATAAGTGTTGTAACATGTGCGTGTGTGTTGTAACATGTGTGGGTGTGTGTATTGTAACATGTGCGTGTGTGTATAAGTGTTGTAACATGTGCGTGTGTGTTGTAACATGTGTGGGTGTGTGTGTTGTAACATATGCGTGTGTGTATAAGTGTTGTAACATGTGCGTGTGTATTGTAACATGTGTGGGTGTGTGTGTTGTAACATGTGCGTGTGTGTTGTAACATGTGCGTGTGTGTATAAGTGTTGTAACATGTGTGTGTGTGTGTTGTAACATGTGCGTGTGTGTGTGTGTAAGTGTTGTGACACGTGTGTGTTGTAATATGTGCGTGTCAGTGTTGTAACGTGTGTAAGTTAAAATTTCTGTTGGTGGTTGTATGTTAGTGGTATCTCTCGTATGGCCGGCCATATGTGAATAAAGGTTGTCTGGTGGGATGTGCTGCTACAGGTTGTAATATATAGTGTTTGTGGACAACATACATATATCAGTAGTCATGTTTGGAGAGGAGGGGGGAAGGGGTGGAGCGATATAGAGGATTTGAGATATAGGGATGCACAGAGAGAGAGAGAGAGAGAGAGAGAAAGAGAGAGATAGGATTAGAGATAGAGCGAAACAGAGGATTTGAGATATAGGGATGCACAGAGAGAGAGAGAAAGAGATAGAGAGAGGGGGGATTAGAGATAGAGCGATACAGAGGATTTGAGATATAGGTATGCACAGAGAGAGAGAAAGAGAGAGAGAGAGAGGATTAGAGATAGAGCGATACAGAGGATTTGAGATATAGGGATGCACAAAGAGAGAGAGAGGATTAGAGATAGAGCAATACAGAGGATTTGAGATGTAGGGATGCACACACAGAAGAGAGAGAGAGAGAGAATTAGAGATAGAGCGATAGAGGATTTGAGATGCACAGAGAGAGAGAGAGAGAGAGCACGCGCGAAAAGAACTATAATATTGGTGAAGAGGTAATAGTAAATAAATAAAAAAAATAGAGAAGAATTAATCTATTATTAGAATACTGAAATATATGTAGGGCAGAGAAAGAAAATGTAGCGCAGACAGAGAGAGAGGAAGAATGTAGGGGAGGGGGGGGCGGTGGGGGGAGAAGAGAGAGAGAGAGAGAAAAAAGATGTGAAGACGTGAGGCATACAAAATGTGAAATAAACACACACATACAAAACAGGGAAGGGTTAAGATTAAACTGATTCTACATAATATATTGTGTGTGCGCGCGTGCGCTCTGAGAAGGAGCGTAGTGGAACAAATAGACAACTGATATTTGTGAAGAAGTGTATTTTCATGTCATGTGACAATAAGGGCCATTGATAAAATGGCAAATTAGGCTTCCTTACAACTGAGGTTAAAAAACAAGCTGACACAACAACAACAAAAACACAACAACAACAGAAACACAACAACAACCACCAGAACAACAACTACAACAGTTGGTCTACTAACAGTGCGGACGCTCCTCATGACCGAACGCCTGTCGAGCACCATTGAAGAGTTCAATTGAAAGGTACCTGCTTGGTTTAATATGGTGTACACACATCCAGGTAAACCACTGGCGAACTGCAACTGTAGTCTATGTGCAGGATGTCCCAAACCCACTACAATGGTGAATCAGTGATGAGCTAGTTCGGAAGTCCGGTTGGATCATACACATCTCATGGTCAACTAGTGCGGAAGTCTTTATGTAAAAGTTGGATCATATACATCTCATGGTCAACTAGTGCGGAAGTCTTTATGTAAAAGTTGGATCATACACATCTCATGGTCAACTAGTGCGGAAGTCTTTATGTAAAAGTTGGATCATACACATCTCCTGGTCAACTAGTACGGAAGTCTTTATGTAAAAGTTGGATCATACACATCTCCTGGTCAACTAGTACGGAAGTCTTTATGTAAAAGTTGGATCATACACATCTCCTGGTCAACTAGTACGGAAGTCTATGTAAAAGTTGGATCATACACATCTCCTGGTCAACTAGTACGGAAGTCTATGTAAAAGTTGGATCATACACATCTCATGGTCAACTAGTACGGAAGTCTATGTAAAAGTTGGATCATACACATCTCCTGGTCAACTAGTACGGAAGTCTATGTAAAAGTTGGATCATACACATCTCCTGGTCAACTAGTACGGAAGTCTTTATGTAAAAGTTGGATCATACACATCTCCTGGTCAACTAGTACGGAAGTCTATGTAAAAGTTGGATCATACACATCTCCTGGTCAACTAGTACGGAAGTCTATGTAAAAGTTGGATCATACACATCTCCTGGTCAACTAGTACGGAAGTCTATGTAAAAGTTGGATCATACACATCTCCTGGTCAACTAGTACGGAAGTCTATATAAAAGTTGGATCATACACATCTCCTGGTCAACTAGTACGGAAGTCTATGTAAAAGTTGGATCATACACATCTCCTGGTCAACTAGTACGGAAGTCTATGAAAGCACCGATGGTTGGTTGCACTTACAACTTCCTGTTATATATTTACGTGTTTGAACAAATGTCGCATGTAGTAAAATACAAACTGAACATAGTAAATGACCTAAAGTAGACTAAACACATAGAGAACTATTGACGACTATAAACACCGCGTCACGCTTCACACCGGAACAAAACACGAAAATGCTGGCGTCACTACCACAGCGGATGTAGAATGTCCTGCTACTTCTGGCCCTACATCCCATGGCACGACCATTCCTGAATTCCACTTCTGTTCTGGTCATCCAGTAATGAACAAACACTTATGACAGAAATACGAGAAGCGATCTCTAGAACACAAGTGCTATCCCATGAGAAGAAATCAATTTGAATCGTATCTGTGTCAGTAGTAGTCACATAAGAAAACAAGGAAAGGAAACCACCAGCAAGCTACTATCGAATATGAAATGCTATGGATACAACTAAATGCAACACACATCCATCACAGACAGTTGTATTTGTGACTGGGCGCATTACAGGAGACTAGCCACACAATGATATACTCCAGTCCACATTGACGTACAGCTTCACAACCAAGGAAACTTGCATGCTGGGCTGATTGGCTTTGGCTTCAAGCTTACACTGATTCAGCGCGCATAACCAGTCTCGTATTTATATAAACGCTGCGTAATGGCGGGCCTTTGATAACTCTAGAGGGCGTTTGTCTGGCACCAGCGATGTACATTTCAGTGTGTGAACTCCACCTGCCTCTCTCCGACTTCCACGATGTTGGTTCTCCTTCTGCCAGCTTCTTGTCTCTGCCAATTTCCCCATTTTAAAACGGATAAATGCCACATACATGCCTGTAGGAGAGCTGCTTAACGACTTTCATTTTCGTTTGTTATTGTAATGACCATTGCTTGGCTCAGCTTACATTACTAAAGGTGTCCAGACCATCTTGTCTCCTTTCTATATTGTTAATGTTACTTCCCTTCCCCAGTCTCTCTATCTCTATCCTACTAATAGATTTCCTCACACACTTCTGTCGCGAAGCGTAGTGGGGTGCTGTTGTTTCCTGTTCTTGTATTGGCAGCTAAATAATGGTCATCATTGGCCTTTGTTTTTATGATGTCATAGATCTACTATATGTGATAGTACTAGCGTCCAGTTATCGTTAGACTTTTATAAATCTTCGGCTTCAATTATAATGTTCATCAGAAACCAAATACGTGAATCCGATTCAATAATAATGTTTGTTAGAAATCAATCCAGTGGTTCAGCTTCTATGTTCCTCTTCAATAAAGTTTTTCCTCCTGTCTTACAATCGCTTCTATCAATAATGGCACTAAGCGTCCCTCAATTTTACTATAAACAATTCCACTCAACAGTTGTATAAACAACATACTAAAACTTTCTCTAAACAATCCCACTCAATCTTTCTATAAACAACCTTTCCTAAACTGTATATCCGACTTTCGGCGAAACACTGTTTCGTGTGCATCCCTTTACCTATCTTTGAAACTACCGTATTTCACTGCTTGCGATTGTCTCTCTAAAGCACATTTCCTTTTCATATTATATCAGCTGTACATTAGGTTCATTATGCTTCTCAACTTTCCAAACCAGCTCCTCTTACTTCAAAAGAATACGTCATGATTCTCACAACATAATTAACTCTCCAAACATTGACCGTCACTCAAGATAGCTATAAACAAATCTTGCCTCAATATAATGTGCCAGAAATGCGGCGGCTAGGTCTACACCAGGAATAGCAGTGATGATAGCTGATAGGTGACTACATGTAGACTATTATTGCGATGATAGCTGATAGGTGGCTACATATAGACTATTATTGCGATGATAGCTGATAGGTGGCTACATATAGACTATTATTGCGATGATAGCTGATAGGTGGCTACATATAGACTATTATTGCGATGATAGCTGATAGGTGGCTACATATAGACTATTATTGCGATGATAGCTGATAGGTGGCTACATATAGACTATTATTGCGATGATAGCTGATAGGTGGCTACATGTAGACTATTATTGCGATGATAGCTGATAGGTGGCTACATGTAGACTATTATTGTGATGTTAGCTGATAGGTGGCTACATGTAGACTATTATTGTGATGTTAGGTGTATTTACGACAGCACTATTTATGTTTACAACAGATGCGGTGTAGGATGCCAGGATGTTCATGCACTTTTAATACCATCGCAATTTATCTCGTGGCAGGCTTGGTTTCAGTTTACATTAGTTGTTAGAACAGGAACTGGTCTGCTGTGCTGGCTTCAAGTTGGGGTTGGGTAGAATAGAAGAATAGGTAATTTATTAACCGCAAGAGCAATTAGCTCCGTAGTTTCCACGTAGAACTTCGTGTTTACCATAGCGGATATCCAATATAAGCACAATTCTACACTGTGGCAACTGAATGTATTGATGGCGTGGGTTTCAGTCGCAACCATCACATAAAACATAGTCTGAGTTGGACTGGAACCATCACATAAAACATTGTCTGAGGTGGACTGGAACCATCACATAAAACATACAGTCTGAGTTGGACTGGAACCATCACATAAAACATACAGTCTGAGCTGGACTGGAAGCATCACATAAAACATACAGTCTGAGTTGGACTGGAACCATCACATAAAACATACAGTCTGAGTTGGACTGGAACCATCACATAAAACATACAGTCTGAGTTGGACTGGAACCATCACATAAAACATACAGTCTGAGTTGGACTGGAACCATCACATAAAACATAGTCTGAGTTGGACTGGAACCATCACATAAAACATACAGTCTGAGTTGGACTGGAACCATCACATAAAACATACAGTCTGAGCTGGACTGGAAGCATCACATAAAACATATAGTCTGAGTTGGACTGGAACCATCACATAAAACATACAGTCTGAGTTGGACTGGAACCATCACATAAAACATTCAGTCTGAGTTGGACTGGAACCATCACATAAAACATACAGTCTGAGTTGGACTGGAACCATCCCATAAAACATTGTCTGAGTTGGACTGGAACCATCACATAAAACATACAGTCTGAGTTGGACTGGAACCATCACATAAAACATACAGTCTGAGTTGGACTAGAAGCATCACATAAAACATACTGAGTTGGACTGGAACCATCACATAAAACATACAGTCTGAGTTGGACTAGAACCATCACATAAAACATACAGTCTTAGTTGGACTGGAACCATCACATAAAACATACAGTCTGAGTTGGACTGGAACCATCACATAAAACATACAGTCTGAGTTGGACTGAAACCATACATGCATATTATGTGTTGAACAGCAATGGATTTATTAGCAACCATTTAGTAGGGGTTTTACAGCTTGCTCTCTATCTCTCTCTCGCTCTGTGTGTGACCAAAATCTACTACGTTTATAATACACCAATCGACCTCTATAATAATTTCTTATTCGACATTTACAATTCTGTTATGCTAACCTTTTTTCTTGCATGCGCATGTGGTCTCTCTTTCTCACACAAACACAGGTGCGCGCGCATGAACGCACGAGAAAATGTGTCAAATAGAGCTGCCTTGGCTGGACATGGGACTAATATAGTACTCGTCTTTCTTTCTTCGTATTTTTGCAGTCCATTATTCTAAACTGGACTAGCACACGATGTTGGACATTATTCCTAGTCCACATCTTATTAAGTACTTTTCAAAAGCATGACTATTTTTGTTCTCTCCTAATAAGCAACAGAACTGCGAGAAACACAGTCAATGCTTGGACGACCGTGTCAGAAAGTGTCATAACAAGACTGTTAATGCTGACCTACTTAACTCTTTAATGTAAGACTAACTCAACCAAACTGTAGCAAGTAAACTAATGCAGAGAAATGATCATGAAGATAATGGCCACCTGTGTTGTTATATTGTACTCGCTATTGTCTGGCTACATTATCTTCTATATCATGAACCCATTGTTTGGTTAGGATGACAGTGCTTAGGGTGTACCGTAGAAGCTCGCACACGTTACCCACACGTTACATGTTGGATCATTTTATTTCCTCCAATTCTATCATTAAAAAGACAAAGGCCTCCGTCCATCGTGGACGATGATGGCATTATTTATTTGCTAGCGCTAATTTTAGTAAGAATTAACTGCGATACTTTCATCCTCACTCTCGTCTCGAGCAGCCCGACCCAAGTGGCAAGTCAAGGAAAAGACGACGCATCAATAACCCGAGAAAAAGACGGCGGAGTCCGGAGTCGAACCCATACCACCTGATCACGAGACCGACGGCTTAACCACGGAATCCCAATTCATTCTATCATTACTGCAGGTGAAAGTACACTAAAATAAATCACAAATTGTAAAGTCATTACAGGGGTAAGTGGAGAAAGAAATAGTCAGAATGGAGTGCAGTGGCAACGACATGCGCCATTAGATAACATAGTTACTATAAAAGGGGAAGGAGAGAAGGGGTAATTACAGACGGGACTCAATCAGGCAAATATCAACATTCGCTCCGCTATATGTTCTACACTTGGAAGATATCTCAGTAAGCGCAACCAATGGTCGAGGTTAGTTACAGGTGGAAGATATACGAGAGCATGGAATGAGTTGGAAGTCTCCTCTTACTTTCACACAACATTCGTATTGCTATGTCAACTATAATATCCTACACATGTTCAAGCTTCACGCGTAAAGGCAGGTGATTCTGAGTGGCAGGTGATAAGTAAAGCCAGATGATTATGAGTGACAGGTGATAAGTAAAGTCAGCTGCTTCTGAGTGACAGGTGATAAGTAAAGTCAGCTGCTTCTGAGTGACAGGTGATAAGGAAAGTCAGATGATTATGAGTAACAGGTGATAAGTAAAGTCAGCTGCTTCTGAGTGACAGGTGATAAGCAAAGTCAGCTGCTTCTGAGTGACAGGTGATAAGTAAAGTCAGCTGATTCTGAGTGGCAGGTGATAAGTAAGGAAATCGGATTATGAATGACAGGTGATAAGTAAATTCAAGCAATATTGGGTGACAAGAAGTCAAGTCATATTAAGTGACAGAATATTAGTAAAACTACAAGCCTGCTTATTTGAGTAAAACAACAATATTCTCAGTCAGAAATGAGTTAAACAACAATATTCAAAGTCGAACTCACTCAAACAACAATATTCTATTGTAAGGCAGCCCAGGTAGAGTTCGGCATGGTTTATTATAAGGCAGCCAAGGTAGGGGTCAACGTGGTTTATTGTAAGGCAGCCAAGGTAGGGGTCAACGTGGTTTATTGTAAGGTAGCCCAGGTAGGGGTCGGCATAGTTTATTATAAGGCAGCCAAGGTAGGGGTCAACGTGGTTTATTGTAAGGTAGCCCAGGTAGGGGTCAACGTGGTTTATTGTAAGGCAGCCCAGGTAGGGGTCGGCATGGTTTATTATAAGGTAGCCAAAATAGAGGTCAACGAGGTTTATTGTAAGGTAGCCCAGGTAGGGATCAACGTGGTTTATTGTAAGGCAACCCAGGTAGGGGTCGGCATGGTTTATTCTAAGGTAGCCCAGGTAGGGGTCAACGTGGTTTATTGTAAGGCAGCCAAGATAAGGGTCAACGTGGTTTATTATAAGGCAGCCAAGGTAGGGGTCAACGTGGTTTATTGTAAGGCAGCCAAGGTAGGGTTCAACGTGCTTTATTGTAAGGCAGCCAAGGTAGGGGTCAACGTGGTTTATTGTAAGGCAGCCCAGGTAGGGGTCGGCATGGTTTATTATAAGGCAGCCAAGGTAGGGGTCAACGAGATTTATTGTAAGGTAGCAAAGATAGGGGTCGGCATGGTTTATTATAAGGCAGCCAAGGTAGGGGTCAACGTGGTTTATTGTAAGGTAGCCCAGGTAGGGGTCAACGTGGTTTATTGTAAGGCAGCCCAGGTAGGGGTCGGCATAGTTTATTATAAGGCAGCCAAGGTAGGGGTCAACGTGGTTTATTGTAAGGTAGCCCAGGTAGGGGTCAACGTGGTTTATTGTAAGGTAGCCCAGGTAGGGGTCAACGTGGTTTATTGTAAGGCAGCCCAGGTAGGGGTCGGCATGGTTTATTATAAGGCAGCCAAGGTAGGGGTCAACGTGGTTTATTGTAAGGTAGCCCAGGTAGGGGTCAACGTGGTTTATTGTAAGGCAGCCCAGGTAGGGGTCAACGTAGTTTATTGTAAGGTAACCCAGGTGTGGGTCAACGTGGTTTATTGTAAGGTAGCCCAGGTAGGGGTCAACGTGGTTTATTGTAAGGCAGCCAAGGTAGGGATCAACGTGGTTTATTGTGAGGTAGCCAAGGTAGCCCAGGTAGGGGTCAACGTGGTTTATTGTAAAGTAACCAGATAGGGGTCGGCATGGTTTATTGTAATGTAGCCCAGGTAGGGGTCGGCGTGGTTTATTGTAAGGTAGTCCAGGGACTGCTGTCGTCGGAGAAGTACGATTTTGTCAGATAGGCTTCTTATCGTTGATTACTCTAACACTGTTAGGAACAGATGTACTTCTGGGTAGACTTGAGTCTGAGGAGACTCAGTTTTCAGTGAGAGGGCTAATCAGTCTAGCACTCACAGGAGCAATGTGTACAGGAAGCACGCGGTTTATGTCCATGTGTTTTCTCACCTGATCTGTCAATGTTCTCATCGATTACTAGCGCCAGGGCAACACGAATGACACGACCTGGATCTCCACTGCACATAGTTCACGCCAGGGCAACACGAATGACACGACCTGGATCTCCACTGCACATAGTTCACGCCAGGGCAACACGAATGACACGACCTGGATCTCCACTGCACATAGTACACGCCAGGGCAACACGAATGACACGACCTGGATCCCCACTGCACATAGTTCACGCCAGAGCAACACGAACGACACGACCTGGATCTCCACTGCACATAGTTCACGCCAGGGCAACACGAATGACACGACCTGGATCTCCACTGCACATAGTTCACGCCAGGGCAACACGAATGACACGACCTGAATCTCCACTGCACATAGTTCAACAGCGGTGGGCAGGACTGAAATGGTGGCGGCACCTAACTTCTCAGACGATCTCAACGGCTTACAAGATAAGCGGTTCGGGTTACACACACAATGCTACAATAGTTACACGTTTCCGGTGCCAGGTATTTAGACAACAATGTTTCTCTATCTATTATTTAGAACATCGTAGCCGGCTGCTTTAACTTCCTGGCGGTGAGTCAGAGGGGAAGGTTTGAAAATGAAAGGGGGGAGAGAGAGAGAGAGAGAGAGAGAGAGAGAGAGAGAGAGGGGGGGGGGAAGTGGAACGAGAAAAGTGTAGAAACTATAAATCGCAAGAGGAGGTGGAAAGAGGAGGTGCATTTGGGAAGACACTTTTGTGAAAATATTTAATATTGAGGACATTTCAAATTAAATAAAAAATTATAATCTCCCACCAAGCAGATCCATGCATAAAAGACGACCATTAAATCCTGCCAACAACATGGCTCCAATCAAACAGAGGAATACCACTGAATGAAGTAGAGAGCTTCATATACCAAGGTCGTATCACAAACAAGACATGTGCTGCAGATCAGGATGTTAAAAAAACCAGGAAGCAAAAGCATAGAACTCTAATATGAAGAATGAACGGAAACATGGCCGGCTATCAACCTCAATAGTCAGAGGTTGCAAGGGTTTATCAATAAATCCATGAAAAAAAAATAAAAATCAACTACTGGAACAGGTACATAGCTTCTTATCTAGGACATATACTAATGGAAAAAGGCAGCTGTGAATAAGAAATCAGAAAGAGAATAGGTATGGCCAAAATGGTATTCAGCAACATGGGCCGCATAACGACATCCAAAGTGTAATGTATCAAGTGTAATGTATATTCGTCACTACTTTATGGTGCAGAAACATGGACACTACAGACAAAGTTGGAAAAGAGAAACGAAGCCAGGGTATAAAGAAGAATGGGTAGCATCTCGTAGAAACGGAAGAAAACAAATGTGGAGGGACTGAAAGAGTTGGAGGTGAACATAGAATTAATGACCGAAATCAAGGTTAGACACTCAATATACTTTGGCCATGTAACAAGGCATACCTCTTTGCTGAAGACCATACTAGAGGGTAGATTGGAAGGCAGTCGCATAAGAGACAGTTGTTATAAGTGGGCGGATAGCATCAGGAGATTGGCTACACCATTACAGCAAGAGGCCAGAAGGTTATGGGAGAGAACATCACCAAGACAAGTGGAAAAGGACATTTCACAAGAAGGTAGCGCTGGACTGGCCAAACACTGCGAAATCCTCAAGTCAGCCTCACCAGGCCATCCCTGTCGTGGAACTACTTTGCATACCAAAGTGATTAAGGACGCAAAAGAAGACTCCACATTGAGTAGTCGATTAATCTCCTAGGTCCATAAAGCATTTATTCAGAGAAAGCCCCTTCTCGTCGTGTGCATTATGAGCAGAAGTACAGGAACAAAATGAACATTTTTTTTAAAAGGAGGACATGTTAAGTAGCGTGGAATGAAACAAGGACATGTTAAGTAGCGTGGAATGAAACAAGGAGGGCATGTCCTTTTGCCTACCATATGCTTTAGCCTGTACATGTTGCAGCTGCCAAAGTCAGTCATGTTGCAGATGCCAAAGTCAGTCATGTTGCAGATGCCAAAGTCAGCCATGTGGCAGCTGCCAAAGTCAGCCATGTGGCAGCTGCCAAAGTCAGCCGTGTTGCAGCTGCCAAAGTCAGCCGTGTTGCAGCTGCCAAAGTCAGCCGTGTTGCAGCTGCCAAAGTCAGCCAATGTTTGCAGCTGCTCCCCATGTTGTGCCAGTCAGTTTTCGTATGATACTATTTCTGGTACGTATTTTCTGTTTGTCTCCTGACAATGTGTGGCATAGGACAGCGTGCATTCCAACTTTACTCCCAAGTATTTGGGGGTCGTGCTGTGTTTTAGATTCTGTCCTTGCCATTTGTTCTTCAACTGTCTGTTCGCCTCTCTATTTCTGAGACGGTAGTCACATACTTAAGTTTTGCTGGGTGTGAGGTGATTTTTTTTGGCTAATATAGAGCAAGGGCATCAGTTTGTCAGTTTCTGTTGGACTTCTTCGAAGCATTTTCCCTGGGTAGCTACTACTGTATCATCGGCATATATGAATTTTGTCACGTCTGTATCTATATATTTTGTCTATCACACTTCATTCCTGACACACAATTTATATGTGGTCCTGGTTGTATTGTTGTCTTTCAGACACACTACATATGATAAACACCAGACTGATGTGGCATCTGGAAGAAAAACGAATACTAATTCCACAGCAAGCCGGCTTTAGACAGCACAGATCCACTGAGGACCAGGTCATCCTCATAGCCCAGGAAATAGAAGATGCCTACCAGGCACAGAAACACACAGTAGCGGTTTGGGTGGACCTGGAAAAGGCATTTGACAAAGTCTGGAAAGATGGACTTAGAGTCAAGCTAAGAAGTGATGTTTGTGGGAAAATGTACAAGTGGATCAACCACTACCTCAAAAACAGAACGGCCAGAGTCCAAGTACAAGGGCAGATGAGCAGAAAGGTGACACTCGAGCAGGGAGTACCCCAAGGGGGAGTACTGTCTCCCACACTCTTCCTGGTGTATATAAACGACATTACAGAGAATATACCAAGAAGAATCCATAGCTCAATGTTTGCAGACGATCTGGCTATGTGGACCTCTGAAAAGAATCTCACCATAGCAAGAAATCGGATGCAGCAGGCCCTAACATCGCTGGAAGAGTGAGCGAGCTCATGGCTGGTCAAAATAAACGAGGAGAAAACCACATGCACAATATTCTCGCTTTCAATCAAACCCCAAAATACCAAATTAAGTTTAAATGGCAAATTCCTGCAGCCAAACGACAACCCAAACTATCTGGGAGTCACATTTGATCGGCGCATGACATGGAAAAGTCAGATCGAGAGAAACCGAATGAGAGCCAGAGAAAGAATGGCAATCATGAGGAAACTTGCTGGCACAAGCTGGGGAGCAGACGAAAGCATACTAAAGAAACTGTACACTGGAAGAGTGAGACCAGTTCTCGAGTATGGCATTGCGGCATGGACAACAGGCAGCAAAGGCGAACTTCGATAAAGTTAGCAAACTTCAAAACCAAGCCATGAGAGTTATAACAGGAGGCATGAAGTCAACGCCAATTGTAGAACTTGAAAAGATTAAAAAACTGCAATCCATGACCGATAGAAGAGACTGCAGAGCCCAGCTGCAGTCAGAGGAACTCCGAAGACTGACTGACCATCCAATGCACCAGAGACTAAACAATTTGGGAAATGGGAAACTAAAGCGGAGAAACTTTGCAGAAATAGTTAAAGCAAAGATGCACGAAGATCCCATAAACGCACTAACAACACCAAAACCCATCACTACTGTACGAAAGCCTACCTGGAGGCAGGAAATATTTCCAGAGGTGGTAGAAAATATACCAGGTATTGGAAACAAAAACTGCCAGACTGAAAAAGAAAGGAAAGATACTACCCTAAGCTTTATATCGAAAAGCTACCCAAGCATGGACTGGACCCATGCATACACCGACGGTTCTGTAACAAACACTACACAGAACGGAGGGGCAGAAGCATTCCTGAACCTACCAAATGGCAGAAAAATAACACTGCCATTCGCTACTGGTAAGTACACAAGCAATTTCAGAGCGAAGGCAGAGGCACTGAGGGCGGCAGTGGAAGAAATGGTGACACATAAAGAAAATGAAAGCCATATAGTCCTGCTTACAGATGCTCTCGCCGTAGTCACAGCGCTAAAAAGCCAGAAAAACACTGAGCTTAATGACTTAAGAGCAGTACTCTGTCAACTATGCCAGCAGTCCGCAAACAGATACTAGTGTGACGTACGAAGAGTCAAAACGGCTTATCAAAGCCAGATACATGACCAAATGGGAAACCGAACATACTGGTTACACCAAAAACGATGCCTATTACCAGTTGAACCGAAGAGATCAGGTCGTTGTCTTCAGACTTCGCACTGGCCACAATAGACTGAGGTACCACCTATTCAACAAACTGAAGATAGGGTGTACCGACGAATGCCCGTGCGGTACTGGTAAAATGACCGCTGAACATCTGCTGCAGAACTGCCCGACATACGAGGATCAGAGAGAGCAGATGTGGCCATCACCAGTGGAACTGCAAGACAAGCTCTATGGCAGTGGCGACAGCCTCAGGATGACCGCCGCTTTTTTATAAAAAATAATGGTTACTGTCTGACTGCGTACGAAGAAGAAGACACACTACATGACAGTCTCAAACACTCAGACAGCCCCACATTAGTCTAAGACAAGCCTCACATTAGTATAAATCACTCACACATATAATAGCCAATATTTGTCCAGAATGCCACCTGTGATAATTGTTCTCCTCTGTCATCGCTCGCTCTCACATGATCACTTATAAACTAGGCAGTCAGTTTAACGGTAACATGTGGTATAACGTAATTAAGTTCAACATGAAACCATGTGATGATAATCACTTCCTGTACGCCAACTGTCTGCGTTACGACACCGGAAATCAGTGCAACAGGTAAGGTCAGAGTATCCTTGAGGCGCCCTACATCTGTGGGCATGTTTATGATTGGGTCTCTTGACCAGGACTCATATGAGCATTAAGGTGTTCCTTCCTAAGAGAAATCATTACCAGTTCTGTTTCACCGAGGTCATTGAGTACTAATGAACAAGACGGTGCGCAGGAACAAGGACATCAGAACAATGCCATAAAACACGAACAAATCAGAACAATAAATTATTTGTTTTCAGAAACCCGGTTCAGATGGGTACCATATAGAACAAAAATGTACATTTTCAGAAGATGTATATAACATTTGGCTGCACAACCTTGATTGGCAATCAATGGCATTGTTAAGTCGCAACGCGTTTTGTGCAATATTTTTCTCAGGGCTGAATCTATGACACTTAGAGACAAAACATTGAGACTCTACTAATAAGGATTTGGAACTCTTTGGACACCATGAAACTGGTCTCAGACGCCAGAGCTTTGATCCTACATAAAGATTTCAGCAACACAGCACATTAGTAGAGCAGTAGTGCACACATCATACGACGGCGCAATTCAAACTTCCGAACAAAAACAAACCCTGCATCTTGAAGATGGTTAAGTTAACTCTTGAGAAAGCCAACGAAATATGATGCGACAAATATCTATGTCCAATAACCCTATTCAAGGAAGCACTTCATATATGTGTGTAGACGTGGAAGCGCAGGTTTTGAATGAAATCAGTTAGTCCATTGTCTTCTTTTCTAGTTGATGGATCAGCAGACGTAAGATCATCATCTCAGTTGCTTGTCTCAATTTCTCAGTTGCTTGTGGCATATATTCATTCAGATAAAGTTTGTAGTCAACTTAAAACTATTACCAAATGTGAAGATATTATGGGGAATAAAAAACACCTTTTTTAAACGGGAAGATCACAGCGGAGAAAAGTCTGTGTACAGGTGCGGCACGGGCTATGCTAAGAGAAAAGTCTGTGTACAGGTGCGGCACGGGCTATGCTAAGAGAAAAGTCTGTGTACAGGTGCGGCACGGGCTATGCTAAGAGAAAAGTCTGTGTACAGATGCGGCACGGGCTATGCTAAGAGAAAAGTCTGTGTACAGGTGCGGCACGGGCTATGCTAAGAGAAAAGTCTGTGTACAGGTGCGGCACGGGCTATGCTAAGAGAAAAGTCTGTGTACAGGTGCGGCACGGGCTATGCTAAGAGAAAAGTCTGGCTTTCAGACAGAACTTGCTCCCATAGCAAGGGCATTCACTGCATGATTCACCGATCGCTCGTGCCAGTAACCCCATCCTAGTTCCTCTACAAGAGGTCATTGTTCTCTGATCAAAATGATGAATTACGTCCAATCTGGAACCTTCAGAACGAGCGTCTTTTCAAGAACTCTGTAAAACCTGTTTCCATATGAATTCTGATCGAGGTTCGTCTGGTCTACACCGCTGTATGCTGGTTGTCGAAAGAAAATGTAAATCGCTGCTTGCACAATGTCTCGGAGCAAAGTTTGATGTATAATTTCTTCGTTCCGGATCTTATCCCGTATCGACATTTTTAGTACGCCTGGTTCCATTGCTCTGTGAATGACTCTGAGCTTCTCAGCATCTGTTTTGCTGCAAGTTCCACACTACGCATCCGTCAATCATTTCTGGAATGACAAATTGCGCGTAATTTGTAGGATGAAAAATTCTGACTTAGTTCTGGTGTACTATTTATCAGTCAAATGCAAATGTCACTATGCTTGCCTTTCGAGTTTTATTGTCATGTGTCTCTACATATATCTCCGAGAGTGGATTTTCAACCTTCATTTGGAACTAGGGGAAAGGGGGGGGGGGGGGGGGGCGATGTCGCAGGTTACATGGCTAGTATCATACAATGAGGTCAGGAGTAGAAAGTGTTGGGAAAGAACCTGTGGGAATAATCGTGACACGATAACTGAGAGCAGTACTGTCCAGATGGCGGGTCAGTTTCTGATTAATGCTGCCGTTCTATTAGTTAGCAATCAATGACCGCCTGACACTGCAATAGATGAAGCAGCAATCAACAGGCTACAATGATTCGACATTAAACGAGGTTCGAGCGGAGTAGGGCGCATGAGAAGATGGAGCAGGAGAGTGTACAACTAGCAAGCTACAGGGACCATCAGCATCCAGACCTGCCCCATTTGCTGAGAGAGACTGAGCACCTATAGGTATGCCCGGATTGCAGTGACATCGATTCTAAAACAGAGACAGAACTAGTTGGCGAATTCACATGAAGGATGGTCTCTGTGAGTAAATGGATGTGGATTTATCCATCAATAGGAAAAGGTCATGTTTTACACTACAAGGCATCAATCTTCAGCTTTTCTAGATACTCGATTTATTCATTCTCAATGTTGTGTGCCTAGCTTCTGAATGTTGTGTACCTAGGTTCTCAATGTTGTGTGCCTAGATTCTCAATGTTGTCTGCCTAGGTTCTCAATGTTGTGTGCCTAGATTCTCAATGTTGTGTGTCTATGTTCTGAATGTTGTGTGTCTAGGTTCTGAATGTTGTGTTTCTAGGTTCTGAATGTTGTGTTTCTAGGTTCTCAATGTTGTGTTTCTAGGTTCTCAATGTTGTGTGCCTAGGTTCTCAATGTTGTGTGCCTAGGTTCTCAATGTTGTGTGTCTAGGTTCTCAATGTTGTGTGTCTAGGTTCTCAATGTTGTGTGTCTAGGTTCTCAATGTTGTGTGTCTAGGTTCTGAATGTTGTGTTTCTAGGTTCTCAATGTTGTGTTTCTAGGTTCTCAATGTTGTGTGCCTAGGTTCTCAATGTTGTGTGCCTAGGTTCTCAATGTTGTGTGCCTAGGTTCTCAATGTTGTGTTTCTAGGTTCTGAATGCTGTGTGTCTAGGTTCTCAATGTTGTGTCTAGGTTCTCAATGTTGTGTTTCTAGGTTCTGAATGTTGCGTGCCTAGGTTCTGAATGTTGCGTGCCTAGGTTCTGAATGTTGCGTGCCTAGGTTCTGAATGTTGCGTGCCTAGGTTCTGAATGTTGCGTCCCTAGGTTCTGAATGTTGCGTGCCTAGGTTCTGAATGTTGCGTGCCTAGGTTCTGAATGTTGCGTGCCTAGGTTCTGAATGTTGCGTGCCTAGGTTCTCAATGTTGCGTGCCTAGGTTCTCAATGTTGTGTGCCTAGGTTCTCAATGTTGTGTGCCTAGGTTCTCAATGTTGTGTGCCTAGGTTCTCAATGTTGTGTTTCTAGGTTCTCAATGTTGTGTGCCTAGGTTCTCAATGTTGTGTGCCTAGGTTCTCAATGTTGTGTTTCTAGGTTCTCAATGTTGTGTGTCTAGGTTCTCAATGTTGTGTTTCTAGGTTCTCAATGTTGTGTGTCTAGGTTCTCAATGTTGTGTTTCTAGGTTCTCAATGTTGTGTGTCTAGGTTCTCAATGTTGTGTTTCTAGGTTCTCAATGTTGTGTGTCTAGGTTCTCAATGTTGTGTGCCTAGGTTCTCAATGTTGTGTGTCTAGGTTCTCAATGTTGTGTGCCTAGGTTCTCAATGTTGTGTGCCTAGGTTCTCAATGTTGTGTGCCTAGGTTCTCAATGTTGTGTGCCTAGGTTCTCAATGTTGTGTGCCTAGGTTCTCAATGTTGTGTGCCTAGGTTCTCAATGTTGTGTGCCTAGGTTCTCAATGTTGTGTGCCTAGGTTCTCAATGTTGTGTGTCTAGGTTCTCAATGTTGTGTGTCTAGGTTCTCAATGTTGTGTGTCTAGGTTCTCAATGTTGTGTGTCTAGGTTCTCAATGTTGTGTGTCTAGGTTCTCAATGTTGTGTGTCTAGGTTCTCAATGTTGTGTGTCTAGGTTCTCAATGTTGTGTGTCTAGGTTCTCAATGTTGTGTGTCTAGGTTCTCAATGTTGTGTGTCTAGGTTCTCAATGTTGTGTTTCTAGGTTCTCAATGTTGTGTGCCTAGGTTCTCAATGTTGTGTGCCTAGGTTCTCAATGTTGTGTGCCTAGGTTCTCAATGTTGTGTGCCTAGGTTCTCAATGTTGTGTGTCTAGGTTCTCAATGTTGTGTCTAGGTTCTCAATGTTGTGTTTCTAGGTTCTGAATGTTGCGTGCCTAGGTTCTGAATGTTGCGTGCCTAGGTTCTGAATGTTGCGTGCCTAGGTTCTGAATGTTGCGTGCCTAGGTTCTGAATGTTGCGTGCCTAGGTTCTGAATGTTGCGTGCCTAGGTTCTGAATGTTGCGTGCCTAGGTTCTGAATGTTGCGTGCCTAGGTTCTCAATGTTGTGTGCCTAGGTTCTCAATGTTGTGTGCCTAGGTTCTCAATGTTGTGTGCCTAGGTTCTCAATGTTGTGTTTCTAGGTTCTCAATGTTGTGTGCCTAGGTTCTCAATGTTGTGTTTCTAGGTTCTCAATGTTGTGTTTCTAGGTTCTCAATGTTGTGTGTCTAGGTTCTCAATGTTGTGTGTCTAGGTTCTCAATGTTGTGTTTCTAGGTTCTCAATGTTGTGTGTCTAGGTTCTCAATGTTGTGTTTCTAGGTTCTCAATGTTGTGTGTCTAGGTTCTCAATGTTGTGTTTCTAGGTTCTCAATGTTGTGTGTCTAGGTTCTCAATGTTGTGTGCCTAGGTTCTCAATGTTGTGTGTCTAGGTTCTCAATGTTGTGTGCCTAGGTTCTCAATGTTGTGTGCCTAGGTTCTCAATGTTGTGTGCCTAGGTTCTCAATGTTGTGTGCCTAGGTTCTCAATGTTGTGTGCCTAGGTTCTCAATGTTGTGTGCCTAGGTTCTCAATGTTGTGTGCCTAGGTTCTCAATGTTGTGTGCCTAGGTTCTCAATGTTGTGTGCCTAGGTTCTCAATGTTGTGTGTCTAGGTTCTCAATGTTGTGTGTCTAGGTTCTCAATGTTGTGTTTCTAGGTTCTCAATGTTGTGTTTCTAGGTTCTCAATGTTGTGTGTCTAGGTTCTCAATGTTGTGTGTCTAGGTTCTCAATGTTGTGTGTCTAGGTTCTCAATGTTGTGTGTCTAGGTTCTCAATGTTGTGTGCCTAGGTTCTCAATGTTGTGTGTCTAGGTTCTCAATGTTGTGTGCCTAGGTTCTCAATGTTGTGTGTCTAGGTTCTCAATGTTGTGTGCCTAGGTTCTCAATGTTGTGTGTCTAGGTTCTCAATGTTGTGTGTCTAGGTTCTCAATGTTGTGTGCCTAGGTTCTCAATGTGGTGTGCCTAGGTTCTCAATGTGGTGTGCCTAGGTTCTCAATGTTGTGTGTCTAGGTTCTCAATGTTGTGTGTCTAGGTTCTCAATGTGGTGTGCCTAGGTTCTCAATGTGGTGTGCCTAGGTTCTCAATGTTGTGTGTCTAGGTTCTCAATGTTGTGTGTCTAGGTTCTCAATGTTGTGTGTCTAGGCTCTCAATGTTGTGTGTCTAGGTTCTCAATGTTGTGTGTCTAGGTTCTCAATGTTGTGTGTCTAGGTTCTCAATGTTGTGTGTCTAGGCTCTCAATGTTGTGTGTCTAGGTTCTCAATGTTGTGTGCCTAGGTTCTCAATGTTGTGTGCCTAGGTTCTCAATGTTGTGTGTCTAGGTTCTCAATGTTGTGTGTCTAGGTAGTTTCAACTTATCGATCTCTTCACCAAAGACCCCACCCCCACAACAACAAAACAAAAACAAACTAGCTGGAGTATAAAGGAAAGTCATCATGAACAAACCTCACCGGTCCACACAATCTTCTTCTTCGTACCCTGTCAGACGTCAACTTGAATTTGTTCGAAGAAAGCAGCTGTCATCCTTCGGCTGTCGACACTGCCATAGAGCTTGTCTAGTGTTGCCACTGGTGATGGCCACATCTGCTTTCTCTGATCCTCGTATGTCGGGCAGTTTTGCAGCAGATGTTCAGCGATCATTTTCCCTGTACCACAGGTGCATTCGTCAGTGCCACCTATCTTCAGTTTATTAAATAGATGGTACCACTGTCTGTTGTGGTCCACACAATCAAAGGACACTGGTCCACACAATCAAAGAACACTGGTCCACACAATCAAAGGACATCGATCCACACAATCAAATGACACCAGTCCACACAATCAAAGGACACCAGTCCACACAATCAAAGGACAACGGTCCACATAATCAAAGGACAACGGTCCACATAATCAATGGACACCGGTCCACACAATCAAAGGACACCGGTCCACATAATCAAAGGACACCGGTCCACACAATCAAAGGACAACGGTCCACATAATCAAAGGACACCCATCGGTCCACACAATCAAAGGATGACCACTGCCGACTTCCAACCTATCAATGCTTCTTTTACAAGCCAAATATTCTCTTCAAAATCATCTCACAATCTAAAGCATGCCCGTGGAACTCTACGTGCTCTTTTTAAAATTAAATTCTCCCAACATAACTTATTTAGTTATTTGTGAGGCAATGCTATAAGATGCATATCTCTCTCTCTCACACACTCTGTCTCTCTCTCTCTCCCTCTCTCTCTCTCTCTCTAATACTTATGTAGTTATAAAACACACCCAGATATCTCAAGATATCTTTATTGGCTCAATACAGAAATGATGAGCACATTATTTATAAATATTGAACATGCTAGGCTCATCTCATTATTGTATATCAATACACATCTAGGGTGGCCTTCTGTTATATCGATACACATCTAGGGTGGCCTTCTGTTATATCGATACACGTCTAGGGTGGCCTTCTGTTATATCGATACACATCTAGGGTGGCCTTCTGTTATATCGATACACATCTAGGGTGGCCTTCTGTTATATCGATACACGTCTAGGGTGGCCTTCTGTTATATCAATACACATCTAGGGTGGCCTTCTGTTATATCGATACACGTCTAGGGTGGCCTTATGTTATATCGATACACATCTAGGGTGGCCTTCGGTTATATCGATATACGTCTAGGGTGGCCTTCTGTTATATCGATACACGTCTAGGGTGGCCTTCTGTTATATGGGAAAAAAACATGAAAAAAAAACTAGTAAAAGTTTATTAAGGTTGAGCTTAATCAAAATTTTAAAATGGGTATGGTCAGATACCGCACCGAGACGAGAACACAAACAAAACCTACGTTACGACCAATAGGCCTTCATCAGGGACAACAACACTGAACTAACAAATCAACATATAAGAAAAAATGGTCAACTCATCTGTTTCAGGTAGGAGACGCTTTCTGTCTAAGCGACCGGTTGTGCCAAGTACTTGATAGAAACTGAAATAGGAGCGGTCAAACAAAAAAGTGGCGGAATATGCCTGATAAGCCAAGCGTGGCCAAATAGTGGTCCAGATAGGAGAACAATGAGAAGGCAATATAAGCCGGGAGGGCGTGATATTGATATAAGAGAGGGGGGAAGAGAACTGATGGAAGAATGGGGGAGGCGGGGGGAGGGGAAAGGAAGACAAATAGATGGGGGCCAGTGTGAGGGTTTAAGAAAAAGTATGGAAGATATTTATACCATGTGGTTGGAGACAGCCCATACTCGAGATAAGTCTGTTCTCAAGAGCGAATCGATGACGATCGTCAGAGAAGCACGGAACTAGACCAGTGACACTGATGTCAGCCATACCCCGGAGCTCAGGACCATTGAAGTGGCTGGCAATTGGGGAACCAGTGCGGTTGCAGATGTCGTTGAGGTGTTGGCGGAAACGCTCCCGTAGTTCCATACCAGTTTTCCCAATGTAAGTCATACCACACTGGCGGCAGATGATGGAATAGATAAGGTTACGATGTTATATGAAACACCCAAAAGGTAAGCTCACTCCCTTCTTCATTACATTCTATTAATATAGGTACAGACATAAATACGCATAATTTGTCTCTCCCTTATACACATAGACAAATACACATAGACAGAAACACAAGCATATTCTTATATTCATATTCCTTATCTATCCTTCTCTACACATATACAAACGGAACAAGCAAACATACACTCAAACACACGTACAGTCACACCCTTAGGTCGAGCCCCAAACAACAAATTGAAACGTCAGACAAGAGAGTGGCAGGGGGAAGATGAAAAAGGCAAGAAGCCAGCTTGTTTATATGAGCACGTGGGCGGCCCTTCAGATATTGGAGTTGCAGAGTGCAATAACACCACCTTGCTGCATTCGGACGGACAGTTTGACAAACGCTATTTCCCACAACTTATTGCCCATCGTGTGAATCTGTCAAGTTGTTCTACCATGCAAAGATGGCAGTGGACACATACTTTCTGGCTTGTGCCGTATCAGAGACAACCGAATAAAGCTATTCTTATTAACACAACTAGATATGTCCTTTAGTATTAACTGATTCAAGAGCCAAAGTGGGTCGTGCGTCCTTGCACTGTAGATAAGTCTGTAAATGGTTGCAAGCTCGCAAAGATGGCTAGACAGAGGCGGCACGCGTAGATACGAATATAATTGATGGCTAGACAGAGGCGGCACGCGTAGATACGAATATATTTGATGGCTAGACAGAGGCGGCACGCGTAGATACGAATATATTTGATGGCTAGACAGAGGCGGCACGCGCAGATACGAATATATTTGATGGCTAGACAGAGGCGGCACGCGTAGACACGAATATATTTGATGTACCATACAGTTAATATCTTTGCACTAGCATGGTCTTTGTTTTCCACAATGGCTATTACAGGTGTTCTTGGTTCCTTGGCTCTGAAGATATTTGAGAATTTTTTGTGCATTATTGAGTTTTGTGTAAACGCCTACCAACTGCCCTTTCTTCCATAACTGTTGTTGGTAATCCAGCTGTACATTGTTGTGGGGGTGTGGTGGGGTAGTTGGGTGTGTGTGCGTGGGTGAGGTGGGTTCGCATATTCCAAGGATACATATTTTTTGTTTTGTTTGGATGGCTTTTTCACCATTGCTTTGTCTTTATCCGTGTGAAGTCTGGCATTGTGCAGGTGGAGGTGCATGTGTGCGTGTGTGTGAGAGAGGGATATATATATATATTATCTGCCTTGGCCATATCCTTCCAGTCGTTTACTCATGTGATGATTTCGGGGGCATTTATATTTGTTAGTCAGTTGTAGTGGTCTGTTATCGCTTCTGTCAGTCATGGATTCTAGATTTGTTAATTTCCTCATTTCTTTTATTTCATAGCTCTTTGATACTTTTTTCTGTCTGGCTTAGAATTGTGGCTGTTTTCTTCTTCTTCTTCACAAAGTTGTACTTTTGAAGTTTTTGCACAAACTGACATTCCATATTCGTTAGCCTGTCTAACATTTTCTGTGTACCAAAATGTCAGTACTTCTCAGCTTGATGTCCAGTGTAACTCCTAGATATGCGGCCTTCTTTTCTTTTGGTAGCTGTGATTATTTCATTTCAGTGGTGATTTTGTTGAACGTATAAAAACTGAGTGTGTCGTTTTCTTTCTCAATGATATCCAAGAGCCATGTTTTACTCCACTGATATAACCTTTGTAGGGCTTCTTGGTACTTGTAATTTGCCGTTTTCTTCAGCTTTTTCCAATGTCACGATGTGTCCTTGCACTTCGTCTGGCCTACCTATTTTAGAGAAAGTGGACCTATCCATTTATATATGTGCCCACAGATTCCATATAATAGCCTGTTTCTTTCCTGGAAAACATTTACAAACCAGTTACATCTGACGTTCCGGATCAAAATACAAGGCGAGTGTTTGGACAACTGATGCGATCACAACTACACTAGCCTGGTGTCACTTTTACTTCTGGTGACCTCATTCTAAACACATTTCCGCCCGGACACATGAGAGATGGAAGAGAATACCCTAGCTACTGATTCACTTACTAAGACAATCAGTCAGGGAGGAAGACTAACGTCTGGTCAGGTACAATATACTGATCAGATATGTTAGTCAGGGTCAGGCAAAACATGCTGGCCAGGACCCTCACCTCGGCTTCCTAGTGGCCCTCCCTGGAAACGGACTGTTTTCATAACAGCCTGGCTAAAGGTGTAGGGATCGGCGTGATCCTCGTGGTAGTGAGTGACATGCAGATGAAGCCAAGCATAGCACAACCGCCTGGAGGACCCAGGTCCACTTTCCTCAGCACGATCGGGATGCGAGGAAAGCTACTGCAACCCGCACCTTAACGTCCTTTTCATGGCGCACAAAAAACTCAATGTACTCATTGTAGGCATTCGCAAAGAACAAGAGAATGAGTCAGCTGGTGTCCCTTACTTTCACTTCTGGTAATCTCATTTATAAACAGCACCAGTAAAGCCGTTCTCTACGAGTTTAGTATGGCATAAGAAACAATAATCGTTGATCAAGTAAAATACCATAGTCCTTGGCAAAACTGAATATACCATCTTTTCTACACTCCCTATCTTTATCTGAAAGGCTTTACTTAGCTATTTAAAATAACATTATATTGATCTGTCTTTCCCTTAACCCGAAATGAAATGTCACGTTAAGTAGGATGGGAACCCAGGGACCTGTTTGGGGTGAATTAAGACGTAAGTACCAAATATCAAAACAATGATCATCAACATGTTTAAAACAAGTGAAAGTCCTATTAGAACGTGTGAACTTTTAACCAGAAAAAGCAGGCGAAATACAAGTCTGGCCTCTAGAATTTGAACAAATCACATTTAGAAACATGTTAATCATGGACATGCTATCTTGGAACAACACCTGATTAGTACATGAAATAGAAGTCTCACCCACTTACTAATCGTTGGCAGCTTTTGGTTAGAGAACCAACGATCCAAATATCTATAGTCAGAACACGGTATATTTTTCTCCTTTGGCTTAGTCAACTCACGCCCGTTTTTCACGAATGATCAAAGCAATGAAGCTTTTTTGATGATCAATTATCAAACGATATAGTTATTTATCCTTGCAGGAAGAAGATCACTTTTTAAAACCATATATTTTTTACAAGATGTATAATCTTAATTACTTCTTGCTTTCAAACTTCCGCTACCAAGCCCTGAAAAGGGATTTACAAGTAGCAAGACATAGAACAGAATGCGTTGTGGTAATTTACATTATGTCTGTGGTATTTGTACCATCAGACTTCAGCAGGTCTTTTTGTGCCCCGGGTTAGCCTTCCCTCTTGGATACCTTTTCCTCAGCCAGTTCGTCCTGTTGCAGTCTGTTATCCGGGATCACCACCTGCAGGTGGAGAAGGGTTTTAGCAGCTCTGGTCCTAACGCTAGCAGTTGGTTTTAGGTCGCTGACCACTACTCCCCATACACTGCACATAATGTCGGTCTGTACCCAGCAGGAGGCCACTGTCGGTCTGTAGTCAGCACAATTTCACACTTTCTCTTATGGTCTCCAGTTGATTTCACACTTTCTCTCATGGTATCAAGTTGATTTCACACTTTCTCTGTCTTTACCATTTGACTTGCAAAGATTAACACATAGGGTCTGTTGGAAACATGGACACGTAGTAAGGAGTACTTGAGAAGTGTATGGAGGAGAGATGGTGATGGATAGGCCATACATTATGGAAACCAGTTGATAACATTACCAGACATGCTCTGTTCTGGAACCCACAGGGCGAAAGAAGTAGAGGAAGACCAAGACACTCTTAGAAGAGGGAACTGGAAGCAAATATTAAGGCGGCAAATAGGACGTGGACAGAATTGGCTCAGATGGCTCATGATAAAAAGACTTGGCAAGTATTTGTTGATGACCTATGCTCCACAGGGAGCTGACAGATCTTTGATTGATTGACTTGAGAAGTACAATACACAGATGTGAATAAAGTCGAGGGCGACGACGACGACACAAACGAAGTTTACCTTATTCCTGTTCTTGTCACACTGAGTTATCTGGTCCTTACAGTTGTGTTCATGCACGCTCACCAGGCAGTCTGAAAAGAAAGATACTCTTAGTCAGCTCTGACTGCCAACTTCCTCCTGCCTCGTGGTCTAGCACCTAACTGATGTGAAACTGGTCCGAGTGACTCACTCTACCTGCAACTCCTTCCATGTTCACGATCAGTCACCTTTACATAATGTTCTCACCTATGACACAGTTCTCATGTACGGAGGGTGCGAACAACTAGTCCCAGAGAACATCATTACACAAACTATCCCATATAAAGTCAGGGAGCTCTATTTGGTCTTTCTCTCGCAACCAAACGATAAGAAAGGGGAGGGAAGGAGAGGGAGAAAAAGAGAGGGACGGAGATAGGGAGAAGGTGAATTTCTGCGTCTTGCTTATTGTTCACCATAGGTTGTGTTTACCGAGAAGGGAGAAACTAGGGTCAGGGAGAGACAAACCAATAACAATGCTGGAATAACGTACACAACAAAGTGACGTCACATCGTCTGGCGCTACAAGCCAGAGCAAGCATCCAGCTCTTAACTTGTTCGTTTCTTTTATTATTTCTTTTGACTGATTACGTCATTACTTTGTTCCATTTCTGCCCTGTTCTCCCCATCCTTCACATTACACACTACATCTCTCACTGCCCGGTTCTCTCCATCCTTCACATTACACACTACATCTCTCACTGCCCGGTTCTCTCCATCCCTCACATTACATCTCTCACAACCCGGTTCTCTCCATCCTTCAAATTACACACTACATCTCTCACTGCCCGGTTATCTCCATCCTTCACATTACACACTTCATCTCTCACTGTCCGGTTCTCTCCATCCTTCACATTACACACTACATCTCTCACTGCCCGGTTCTCTCCATCCTTCACATTACACACTACATCTCTCACTGCCCGGTTCTCTCCATCCTTCACATTACACATTACATCTCTCACTGCCCGGTTCTCTCCATCCCTCACATTACATCTCTCACTGCCCGGTTCTCCCCATCCTTCACATTACACACTACATCTCTCACTGCCCGGTTCTCTCCATCCTTCACATTACACATTACATCTCTCACTGCCCGGTTCTCTCCATCCCTCACATTACATCTCTCACTTCCCGGTTCTCTCCATCCTTCACATTACACACTACATCTCTCACTGCCCGGTTCTCTCCATCCTTCACATTACAAACTACATCTCTCACTGCCCGGTTCTCTCCATCCCTCGCATTACATCTCTCACTGCCCGGTTCTCTCCATCCTTCACATTACAAACTACATCTCTCACTGCCCGGTTCTCTCCATCCTTCACATTACACACTATTCCTCTCACTGCCCGGTTCTCTCCATCCTTCACATTACACACTACATCTCTCACTGCCCGGTTCTCCCCATCCCTCACATTACATCTCTCACTGCCCGGTTCTCTCCATCCTTCACATTACACACTACATCTCTCACTGCTCTGTTCTCCCCATCCTTCATATTACACACTATTCCTTTCACTGCCCTGTTCTCTCCATCCTTCACATTACAAATTATTCCTCTCACTGCCCTGTTCTCTCAATCCCTCCCATTACTCACTATTCTTCTCACTGCCTTGTTTTGTCTATTTCTCCCATAACACAATATCCCCTTTCACTACCCTACTCTCCCTATCCCTGCCATAACACAATACCCCCTTACACTATCCTACTCTATCCCTCCCATAACACAATATCCCCTTTCACTACCCTACTCTCTCTATCCCTCCCATAACACAAGATTTCCTCCTTCCAGTGCTATTTCTCTATCCTTTATATCATCTGACCATCGTTATGTATGATGAAAACGTTGCTCAGACACCAAACATCATCCACTTCCATCATATTGCTAGATGTCTATCCAGCCGTCGTACTACTAAACCCGTCCGTTCCGTTAAATCGGCAATACGTTTGGACAATCGCACAAACAGAAAACAAGACATTTCAACTAGACGGAGCATAACTTGTTGTTTTCCAGTCCATTCACCGATATATTTCACAACGCATCAACTTGTTTATAACTGGTTCAGTGAACTTTACTTCAGATGTCTGCGAGAAGGCTTATCTCAGACTACGTGTTATTTATTGTGCATATACGTGTACGGCCGGGAACGACACGCTGAGAGCATATAACGAGCTGAACGAACGGTGTGACTGCTGGAGGAACAGTCCGGACACAACCGCTGCCCTATGAAACGATGTTTCAGCCAGCACTGTATGGGGAGAGTATTCAGTCAGATATGACTGAGTGGTGTTTCTGTGCTTTGTGAATGGCAATGTTCCATGTTTGCCGGTGGACAACAAAGGCACAGTCTGCTGGTTAAGGGTTCAATAAATAGTTATGCTAGTATCCACTACCGCAAGCGCAATCGTTTGCGAACGAATGAAAATTTTAATAAAAAAGATACAATTCCTTTTTTCATTTCTTTTTCTCACCTCAATCGGATTACAGGGCTGCCACTATAGCTGGCCTCCCACAGGACACTGCGCCAAAGTATTGCAGTCTTAAAATGGCGAGAACTAGTCATCTCACAACAGGAAATGGGGAGAACTAGTTTGGGGAAGGGAACTAGTCATCTCACAACAGAAAATGGGGAGAAATAGTATGGGGAAGTTAACTAGTCATATCACAACAGAAAATGGGGAGAAATAGTATGGGGAAGTGAACTAGTCATATCACAACAGAAAATTAGGAGAACTAGTAATGCGTTTTGTATGTTTACCTTAGGCGAAGGAAAGCTGAATTTGGTTTTATCAGGACGCTTTAGTCAGTGCTTGCTTGTGCACTGTATGTGCCGAGAATTAGTACAATGAAATCTTTAACAATTCCCCCCCTCCCCCCTCAGATATAGGGCTGTCTCCTCTACTCAAATGCCTTCACATAAAATACATGGAGACAGTATAAAATACCCCCCCCCCCCCTCCTCCCAATATATTCTTGTCTATGCATAAAGACGACGCATTGTACGGTTGATATAGCAATCTGGCTAGCTATTTTTAACACCACCAACTGTGGAAGTCTTCCATCATCGTTTGCCACATGTTGCTCCCAACACGGCCAGCGAGCCACAGATATGTGCTGTATGATTAAATCAGGTGTCAACATTTCACCACCATGCCCCGCTAGGACTCTCTTTCCAACTTTCCAGAGACGGGGAAATCCCCGCCTACGCCTTACTACTCTGTGCCAGACGTGATCGCGCACGCCAAGTTTGTGAAGGTCGTTTGTGGATCACGTGAGAAGTACACACCAAACAAAAGTGATGTGTATGTTTTGCCTGTGTTGTAACAGTGTGGAACTTGTTACTGATTGATTGAGAAGGTTATTCAAGTGTCAAAGGTCTACAATTGTTTGCATGGGAATTATTTGTTCAAGTTGAAGACCTCATATATCCGACAAAATTAAGATAATCTCTGCATGCAGTCGAGGATGAAGAGTAACAGACTTTGTTGTGCTAAGTTTCGTTGTTTTTTTTTTAGGTGGATGCCCAGTTTCTTTACTCGCTGTCTTGTCTCTAAATATAAGTCAGGTTACCATTTACATCTGGGTAGATTCAGAGACCGTCAAATACAAACACTCACAACGAAGGGACCAAACACAAACACTTCCACAACGTAGAAACCAAAGACCTCCACAACGTAGCGACCAAACACAAACACTTCCACAACGTAGCGACCAAAAAGTTACTTTCACGCGACCAAACACCCACAGTTACTTGCACAACGTAGCGAACAAACACCCACACTTATTTTCACGCGACCAAACACCAACACTTACTTTCACGCGACCAAACACCATGACTTAGTTTCACGCGACCAAACACCCACACTTACTGTCACGCGACCAAACACCAACACTTACTGTCACGCGACCCAAACACGACGACTTACTTTCACGCGACCAAACACCACGACTTACTTTCACGCGGGCAAACACCACGACTTAGTTTCACGCGACCAAACACGACGACTTACTTTCACGCGACCAAACACCAAAACTTACTTTCACGCGACCAAACACCCACACTTACTGTCACGCGACCAAACACCCACACTTACTGTCACGCGACCAAACACCCACACTTACTGTCACGCGACCAAACACCCACACTTACTGTCACGCGACCAAACACCAAGACTTACTTTCACGCGACCAAACACCAAGACTTACTTTCACGCGACCAAACACCCACACTTACTGTCACGCGACCAAACACCCACACTTACTTTCACGCGACCAAACACCCACACTTACTGTCACGCGACCAAATACCCACACTTACTGTCACGCGACCAAACACCCACACTTACTGTCACGCGACAAAACACCCACACTTACTGTCACGCGACCAACCACCCACACTTACTGTCACGCGACCAAACACCCACACTTACTGTCACGCGACCAAACACCACGACTTACTGTCACGCGACCAACCACCCACACTTACTGTCACGCGACCAAACACCCACACTTACTGTCACGCGACCAAACACCCACACTTACTGTCTCGCGACCAAACACCCACACTTACTGTCACGCGACAAAACACCCACACTTACTGTCACGCGACCAACCACCAAGACTTACTTTCACGCGACCAAACACCAAAACTTACTTTCACGCGACCAAACACCCACACTTACTGTCACGCGACCAAACACCCACACTTACTGTCACGCGACCAAACACCCACACTTACTTTCACGCGACCAAACACCCACACTTACTGTCACGCGACCAAACACCCACACTTACTGTCACGCGACCAAACACCACGACTTACTTTCACGCGACCAAAGACCACGACTTACTGTCACGCGACCAAACACTAACACTTACTGTCACGCGACCAAACACCCACACTTACTGTCACGCGACCAAACACCACGACTTACTTTCACAACGTAGCGCAGCTTTGTTTGCCATTGGCTTGTGACACACATCGCAGGCTGCAGCGTTGCTAAAAGAAATGGCCACGAAATGGTGACGGTCTTTGTGCTTGCTTTCCTTCTCCTTGTTCTGAAATGAGACAAGATGCAGGTAGTTAGTGCCGGAGTGTTGCTCTACTCGGTTTTCAAACAGTGTAGACAATGGACTAGCTGGAGGCACATACCATGAGGGACACCTGACTGATCTAGACACGACAGAGAATGGAAGAGCGCACACCCGATCTCTCTTCTCCCCCGTTCCGAACAAAGTGCTTGTTTATCTTTGACTTACTTGAGTTCTTTAGCTACTAACTACCTGTCTCCTTAATGTGGACACGGCGCGGCCATTCAGTAGACCTGCGTACAAACCTGACAGCACCAACTTCACCAAGTGACACGAGCGAGATGGCCGCGGACTCATGATTTACATATAATGTTGAAATGAATATGCTGGGTGTGTCCTAAAAGCCTGACGCATGGCAGCCACTACCTGTGAGCAGTTGATTTCCTCTCGTGCTCACAGAGCGTTGGAGTACACATCAGCTTCGTCTATATTTACTTGCTTGTGTCTTCAATGAACCTAATCTATTCCCTTCCCTGGCGTGTGTCAGAGCAATAATACAACAATAACCAACAAACACCTGTTTTTGTTTAATTATACTTTCACATAAGTAACACACGTTATGAGTATCAAATCTAACAAGCAAGAGGGTTGCATTTTTGTTAGGTGTTTTTGTTTTGTTACTGGGAAAGGAAAGTGTTGGGGTCAATGTGGCTGGACAAACTCATTAACATACACCATTCGTGGCGTGCGTGCTGTTATAATCTGCTTGTTCTGTTTCAACACATGTGAAGGTCAATAGACGAGTATTGCAGGAAGGGTCTATTTAAAAACAAAAAAATATTCATTCGTAGACGACGTGGCAATGTTCAGTATCAGTATATCAGTATTAAAGTGTGTCTGTTAGGTCCAGCACACTGAACAAACCCCATCTCACACCCACACTGCCCATCTCTCACCCACCCACTGCCCATTTCACACCCCCACTGCCCATCTCACCCCCCACCTCCAATCTCACTCCCCCACTGCCCATCTCACCCCCAATCTCACTCCCCCACTGCCCATCTCACACCCCCACTGCCCATCTCACCCCCATCCCCAATCTCACTCCCCCACTGCCAATCTCACTCTCCCCACTGCCCATCTCACCCGCCCCCCACTGCGCATCTCACTCCCCCCAACTGCCCACCTCACACCACCCATCTCACATCCACACTGCCCATCTCACATCCACACTGCCTATCTCACATCCCCACTCACATCCCCACTGCCCAACGCACCCACCACTGCCCATCTCACCCCCCACTGCCCATCTCACCCCCCACTGCCCATCTCACCCCCCACTGCCCATCTCACATCCACACTGCCGATCTCACATCCACACTGCCGATCTCACATCCACACTGCCCATCTCACCCCCCCCCCACTGCCCATCTCACCCCTACTGCCCATCTCACCCCCCCCCCCACTGCCCATCTCACCCCCCACCTCACATCCACACCCCCCACCTCACATCCACACTGCCAATCTCACTCCCCCACTGCCCATCTCACCCCCCCACTGCGCATCTCACTCCCCCCACTGCCCACCTCACACCACCCACCTCACATCCACACTACCCATCTCACATCCACACTGCCCATCTCACATCCACACTGCCCCACTCACATCCCCACTGCCCCACTCACATCCCCACTGCCCATCTCACCTCCCACTGCCCATCTCACCCCCCGCCCCCAACTGCCCATCTCACCCCCGCCCCCAACTGCCCATCTCACCCCCCACCGCCCATCTCACCCCCCCACTGCCCATCTCACCCCCCACTGCCCATCTCACCCCCACTGCCCATCTCACCCCCCACCGCCCATCTCACCCCCCCCCCCCATCTCCCCCCTGCCCATCTGTAGATCGACTTGGACCGTGTTGCATAGTCCTGGCCATCGAAACAGAGATTGATAATGGCATTCCCATAGAGGTGAGACTGCACTACAGTCAGGAAGGCTCCCCATCAGTATGCCCTTGGATACAAGAAAAGTCACTACAAACAACTGAACAGCTTAGCACAAGTAGTTTCCGACAACAATATATGTCAATGTCGAAGATAAGCAGGGGGGGGGAGAGGGTAGGGGAGAGAGAGAGAGATACAGATAAGAGTTGCAAGCTGTCGGCACCTGCATGATATTAGACCATATCGTCAGAAGTAACTAACAGTGAGGTCTATCTCTTATAGAGTAGAAGACTCTACAACATTGCCCATCCCCGCAATCGCAGGGCAAGAGGTTAATGACTTCTGGATCTAAAAGCAAGCTCTTATCAACAATAACATCTTCCAAACCTTCCCCTCCCTCCTGCCCACACACACACCAACAGTTCCCATTGTAACAACTGCAAACCATCAGCAGGAAGTGATAAAGTGGAACAACAGATAATGTCATCTAACAAAGAAACTCTATTCCCCTCCCCCCCCCCCTCTTACGCAAGGACGGAGGAAGGGGTACATGGACAGAGGAAGGGGTGCATGGACAGAGGAAGGGGTGTATTGATAGAGGAAGGGGTGTATTGATAGAGGATGGGGTGTATTGATAGAGGAAGGGGCGTATTGACAGAGAAAGGGCTGTATGGACAGAGTAAGAGGTACATGGACAGAGGAAGGGGTGCATGGACAGAGGAAGGGGTGCATGGACAGAGGAAGGGGGGGGGGTGCATGGACAGAGGAAGGGGTGCATGGACAGAGGAAGGGGTGCATGGACAGAGGAAGGGGGGGGGTGCATGGACAGAGGAAGGGGTGCATGGACAGAGGAAGGGGTGCATGGACAGAGGAAGGGGTGCATGGACAGAGGAAGGGGTGCATGGACAGAGGAAGGGGTGCATGGACAGAGGAAGGGGTGCATGGACAGAGGAAGGGGTGCATGGACAGAGGAAGGGGGGGGGGTGCATGGACAGAGGAAGGGGTGCATGGACAGAGGAAGGGGTGTATTGATAGAGGAAGGGGTGTATTGATAGAGGAAGGGGCGTATTGACAGAGAAAGGGCTGTATGGACAGAGTAAGAGGTACATGGACAGAGGAAGGGGTGTATGGACAGAGAAAGGAGTGTATTGACAGAGAAAGGGGTGTTATGGAAATTAGTCTGACATTCGCGCATAGACAGAGAAAGGGACGCTTAGAAAGTCGTACAATATGAATGGAATACAGTAAGCCAAACACTGGGCTGCCATTTTCATGTTTGGCACGCGTATTTCAATGTCACGTGTACAAACAATAATGACGTCATATCTGAGAGAAAAGTTCAATGAACTTGATACCGTGAGCTATAAATGCCTGGCTGTGCCCTACACCAGGCCCGTAGACGATCGTGTTTTATTTGGCGTTCCCTATTTTAGCACTGACAGACCTAACCTGATTGTAAACTGAACCGGGGAGGTATTCACCTCTCCGGACTAAACACTTCTGTTTGGTTACATTGGCCCACCTGGTGGTCTACCAGCTACTCTTCTTCTTGTCGACCAGACTCCGTTCCTTACCAAGGATACAACCACTACTGTATTTGGCCCCATGACGGGAAATCTGCGCCAAATCACAATATGTCCTTGCTAGTATGACTTCTATCCAATTGTCGTTTCTGTACAGTTGTGGTTTCTGTAAAAAGCTGTTTTACATGAGACTGCTAGTCTCATGCACAACTCTCTTCAATTACCTTTTACCACATGCGTGACAGTGGCTTTACTTATGACTTCCGGGTATCAACACAGGTAGACTACCATTTTCCTCCTGGATCACACGTGTACAGACAAGCAACAATAGGATATGAAGACCTGATAAAGTCTCTTCAGTCAGACATCGATAGGTGGGCGCACTAAGGTTGCTAGGTTACACAGGGATTACAAAATAGCAGGCTCATTTTGTCAACGGGCAATCCTCGTAACCAGTCATTTCTTCACGTATTACAACAGAGGCGCATGGGGGGGGGGGGGGGGGGGGGGGGAGGGTTGTGTGTGACATGTGAGGGGACAAGAAGTGGGGAGAGGAGACAGTGATGGACAGAAGGAGTACAGGAGTTGCTTACATGAACACTTCTCGTTCCGGCGAGGCGTGAAACAGTCCCTTTGGTTATAACAGGTCGATCTTGATGGCGTGACTAACAGCCGGTCGGTCTGGGGTTAGCCTTGACAATGGCTGAATTGTGTACATGCCAAAGCATATATATATATATATACTTAAATACATGAAAATTGCTTTATATTTTTAAAAAAGGAGAGATTGCTCGGGGGTGTGGGGGCGGATAGGGGAAATAAAGATGTGGGTTGCAAATGTTGCAGAGCTTCGCGCACGCACACACACAGAACGAACACACAGAGAAAGATAAATGGACTTCACGAAAGAAGACGATACTCTGAGATGTTTGTTGAAATATAAAATAAGGTGGCAGTGGATACACGATAGATAAAAGGATATATGCTCCTTAAGCGATATTTGATTGACCGAACATAAAAACGTATATCAAGAACCGGTATTATTCAACTGACGACCAGCCATCTATACTACATGTTATTCTGTATGTACGTCACACAGTGAACATGGCATTCAGCAACAGCTGGCCTACTTGATTATAGCCAGCGCCAAACCATTCATGTGCTGCTCTTGCAGATGAGCTTTCTGGACCACTGGCTAATTTTACACTGCGACGCTTCTAATTCAAAGTTAACTAAACACAACCCTCTTCATGCGACAGTCGTGATGTATCATTGTTTATTTTTTCTTAAAGAAACAAATAGATGACTTGAATATGCAGTCTGACACAGACAGTAGAGGTGACGAAGTGGAAGATTGGGAGATAGATGCAAATCTCTCCCTAATCAATAGGCCGGAGGATAGCCCTAGCTTCTATTCAAGAACATGGCATACCACCTCGACTCCAGATTTGGCCTTCTCCACACAGGACATACACTATAAAATAGACCGCCAGGTGCTAAACCAACTGGCAGGTAGCGACCACAGGCCGATCAGGCTAACCATTGACATGGAAGTAGGCCCACAGGAAACAAAACCGCTCCCACGTTGGAATTACAAACGAGCCGACTGGGACAGATTTGCAATCCTGACAGATGGGCTGTGTGAAACCATCAACACACGAAACACCAAAATGAAGCCCATGGTGGAGAGCCTAAGCAAGGCAATAATGCAAGCCGCCACTGAAACCATCCCAAGAGGAGCTAAGAAAAACTATAAGCCCTACTGGAATGATGAGTTACAGAAAGTGGAAGATGCAGTAACAAATGCTAGGAACATGGCAGAACGAGAAAAATCCATGGAGGCAAACATCGCCCTCAAAGCCGCCGCGGCGAAGTACAAACACACTCTCAAGCAAACAGCAAGAGAAAGTTGGAAAAATAAAACGGAAAGTCTGAACCTGGACAAAGAAGGGAACAAGCTATGGAAGCTAGTCAGAGCCATGAATGACGAAACCCCGTCAAATAAACAAATTACTATCAAGCAGGGCGAGAACTTGATCACAGGTAAGAAAGCCGCAAACGCCTTTGTCGATCACTATGCCAGAGCAAACCACATCGAGGTCCCTGCAGATAAGCATACAGATATTAGCGAAGAGCTAAAGGGACACGAAAACATAAATACGGCTCCTGAAGAGCACATGATGGCCAAACTAACAATGCGCGAAATGGAAGAGGCTATGAGAACACTAAAGAAAAGGAAATCTCCCGGAAAAGACGGGATAACAAACGAAATGCTGATGGGGCTGGGCCAAACAGCGAAGAAGAAACTACTATCAGTCCTGAACCAAAGCTGGAAAAGGGGTATTGTACCCCAGGCATGGAAAGATGCAATACTGGTACCAGTACCAAAAACAGGGAAGGACAAAACAGATCCAAATGGATACAGGCCCATAAGCCTACTGAGCTGTGTCGGCAAGCTGATGGAACGGATGATAAACACCAGACTGATGTGGCATCTGGAAGAAAAACGAATACTAATTCCACAGCAAGCCGGCTTTAGACAGCACAGATCCACTGACGACCAGGTCATCCTCATAGCCCAGGAGATAGAAGATGCCTACCAGGCACAGAAACACACAGTAGCTGTTTGGGTGGATCTGGAAAAGGCATTTGACAAAGTCTGGAAGGATGGACTTAGAGTCAAGCTAAGAAGAAGTGATGTCTGTGGGAAGATGTACAAGTGGATCAACCACTACCTCAAACAAAGAACGGCCAGAGTCCAAGTACAAGGGCAGATGAGCAAAAAGGTGACACTCGAGCAGGGAGTACCCCAAGGGGGAGTATTGTCACCCACACTCTTCCTGGTATATATAAACGATATTACAGAGAATATACCAAGAAGAGTCCATAGCTCAATGTTTGCAGACGATCTGGCTATGTGGACCTCTGAAAAGAATCTCACCATAGCAAGAAATCGGATGCAGACGGCCCTAACATCGCTGGAAGAGTGGGCGAACTCATGGCTGGTCAAAATAAACGAGGAGAAAACCACGTGCACAATATTCTCGCTCTCATTAAAACCCCAAAGTACCAAATTAAGTCTGAATGGCAAAATCCTGCAGCCAAACGACAACCCAACCTATCTGGGAGTCACATTTGATCGGCGCATGACATGGAAAAGTCAGATTGAGAGAAACCGAATGAAAGCCAGAGAAAGAATGGCGATCATGAGGAAACTTGCTGGCACAAGCTGGGGAGCAGACGAAGGCATACTAAAGAAACTGTACACTGGAAGAGTGAGACCAGTTCTCGAGTATGGCATTGCGGCATGGACAACCGCAGCGAAGGCGAACTTCGATAAAGTTAACAAACTTCAAAACCAAGCCATGAGAATTATAACAGGTGGCATGAAGTCAACGCCAATTGTAGAACTTGAAAAGATTACAAAATTGCAATCCATGACCGATAGAAGAGACTGCAGAGCCCAGCTGCAGTCAGAGAAACTCAGAAGACTGACGGACCATCCAATGTACCAGAGACTAAACAATTTGGGAAATGGGAAACTAAAGCGGAGAAACTTTGCAGAAATAGCCAAAGCAAAGATGCACGAAGATCCCATAAACGCACTAACAACACCAAAACCCATCACTACTGTACGAAAACCTACTTGGAGGCAGGATATATTTCCAGAGGTGGTAGAAAATATACCAGGTATTGCAAACAAAAACTGCCAGAGTGAAAAAGAAAGGAGAGACACTACCCTAAGCTTCATAACGAAAAGCTACCCAAGCATGGACTGGACCCATGCATACACCGACGGTTCTGTAACAAACACTACACAGAACGGAGGGGCAGGAGCATTCCTGAACCTACCAAATGGCAGAAAAATAACACTGTCATTCGCTACTGGTAAGTACACAAGCAATTTCAGAGCGGAGGCAGAGGCACTGAGGGCGGCAGTGGAAGAAATGGTAACACAGTGAAAATGAGAGCCATATAGTCCTGCTGACAGATGCTCTCGCCGTAGTCACAGCGCTAAAAAGCCAGAAAAACACTGAGCTTAATGACTTAAGAGCAGCACTCTGCAAACTGTGCCAGCAGTCCGCACCAAAAAGGGTAGTGGTACAGTGGGTTCCGTCACACTGCAACATCCAAGGCAACGAGGAGGCAGACAGACTGGCAAAAGAAGGTGCAAGGCTACCACAAACAGATACCAGTATGACGTACGAAGAGTCAAAACGGCTTATCAAAGCCAGATACATGACCAAATGGGAAACCGAACATACTGGTTACACCAAAAACGATGCCTATTACCAGTTGAACCGAAGAGAGCAGGTCGTCGTCTTCAGACTTCGCACTGGCCACAACAGACTGAGGTACCACCTATTCAACAAATTGAAGATAGGGTGTACCGACGAATGCCCGTGCGGTACTGGTAAAATGACCACTGAACATCTGCTGCAGAACTGCCCGACATACGAGGATCAGACAGAGCAGATGTGGCCATTGCCAGTGGAACTGCAAGACAAGCTCTATGGTAGTGGCGAGAGTCTCAGGATGACCGCCTCTTTTTTCGAAAAAATAATGGTTACTGTCTGACTGTGTACGCAGAAGAAGAAGAAGAAGAATATGCAGTGCCCAGAGAAAGAAAGAGATTGAGAGAAAGAAAGAAAAGTGTCACAAGTAAATGTAGAGAATATTGCTATCTGGATATAACAATACAATGGTAGTTATTTCTAGACTACACCTGCACGTCTGCTCAATGTTGCTGGATGCAAATTTTCACAATTTAACAGAAAATACCAAACTTGTTAAAATATGGGTCTTAGTTAAGCTAATTAATTTTTTTATTTGATAAAGTCATAGACACAGACATAATAAAAACAATAAAACATAATTGATAATATTAATTACGAATGTTACAAGTAAAGTTAGTAGATAAGTAAAAAGTAAATTAGTTTAATGTATTAGAAATATATATATATATATATAAAATTCATTTTAATATATATTCTGACATGAACACTCTACTTCCAGTAACTTTATATACTTATATAGAGTGATTTAATATTAACACAATGGTGCATTTTCCTTTTGGCGGCATTTATTTAAAAAAACAGCAATTGTTAAATTATGATTCCCCTATCCCTTCGAATAATGGCAGCAGCGCGGTTCAGCATGTTTGAACTGCTGGCTGTAGCAGGGCGTCCAGAGCGTGCAAGATCATTCTACTCCGCCAGTTCACTTTCTCAAGCTTTAACTCTCTAAGCTCAGCGACCAGCTGTGCTTCGATCTACTGCACAACTTCCATATTCAACACACAAACGTTTCTGAATGTTCATCACAGTTTCTTTCTGCACAAGCAGCAATTTGATCACAATTCGCTGTTTGTAATGCAAGTTATTAGCAAACGCCATTTCAACGGATTAGTGCAGCTGTTCTATTTGTTGAATACGTTGTAATTTAGAAGTGTGCACAATGCCTTTTTTCTATCTTGATTATTAGCCGAGGCAAACCCAATGTGCTGCATGGCTTTCTGACCAACAGTCGAACATCTATCTTTGATATTTTCTATTATTAGATTGACCAGAGAACTTTGGTCATATGTTACATTCTGCTATAAACTTGAAACTAAAATCAAGTTGATTATGATTTATTTCACCGCAGACTGGCATAACACAGCCTATTCTCAAAACCTTTCCAATGTAACAAAAATTATTCGTACAATTTATGAGGATCAGCCTTGTTTTCCTGCAATAGACTGTCCACAATAGACTGTCTAGTCTTTCAAACTGCTGTACAACAGCTGTTGTTGATTCAAAGAACTAGTAGCTCTTGTCATCTGAAAGCCTTTCTGCTAATAGTCTTGTCTTTGATTGGACTAATTCAGCAGTAGTGAAATCAGCCTTTAGCTGGACCAAGTTCATCAACATGCTATACATAACCTAGCAACGTACTCGTCAGACGTTAGTTTGGGGGAAATGTGGGTAGTTGTAGTGTAAGTGGGGTTTGTTATTGTTTTTTATTTAAATATCAGTAACTTTATTCGTAACACTAAGAAATGTTTGTAGGCTTCTTGTCTCAATTCGCTATTGACAAACCAATTCGAGATTTTTGACAGTTCAACATTTCATGGTGGCTTGGATACTGCATATTGAATGCACATAAATGGTAGCTTGGATACTGCATATTGAATGCACAGTGCACATAAATGGTAGCTTGGATACTGCATATTGAATGCACAGTGCACATACATGGTAGTTTGGATACTGCATATTGAATGCACAGTGCACATAAATGGTAGCTTGGATACTGCATATTGAATGCACAGTGCACATGAATGGTAGCTTGGATACTGCATATTGAATGCACAGTGCACATAAATGGTAGCTTGGATACTGCATATTGAATGCACAGTGCACATGAATGGCATTGAATCTGAGCTGTACACAGAAAGGTCTTGCATCATTCATTCGAAACTTTACAGGAGTTGTTACACTCTGCCTTATTTAATGCACCATCCTATACAAAACAATGCAGCTAATGAGACCCTGGTCACATCTTTAGATTTCCACGTTAATCAAGTTTAATCTCCGATGGCCTCGTGTAATGAAATTAAACTAAAAAAGCATGTTAATTAACATTTCATTTGTTCTGGCACTGACACACAAAACTACAATTTAAAACACACAGGTGTTTTTGTGTTATATCCGTAGTTCCATCTAAGTGTTTTTCGTGTTGAAAGTAACCAATATGATGTTTCCATTGTAGGCGAAAAGATTTTGTTTGAAATTAAGCATGCACATTTCGTTGTACGATTCCATTTGTACTCTCAATAGCACCTGCTTGCATGATTTCACACAGGTGGTCAACTTGACCTGTTGTTTGACAATGGCAGGTTAACGACCTGTTGTTTGACAATGGCAGGTCATACTGCCAACTACTTGATGTTCTAATGCCTCAACTAGATCATCAATTTGCTTAAGTTGGGCCTGACGTATTGTTGAGCACTAGTTTTCATAGACTGCTATGCCTTTGTAGAATTTGGAGTGACAAGTTTCCAATTCTCTTGAGATCGAGCGTCAGCCTTTGAGAGCCGTTCACATGTCCCCATTCACTGCTGCAAGTACGACTATGTCCGTTTATTTCACGACATTGGATGAACACCCTAATTCTTGTTTACAAACATCTACAATATAAATATGATCGAACATTACACTTTCCGCCACACCCTCGCCAGATATTATCTGTGAATATCTCACAGCAACTCCTGACGCTGACACCAGCCCCGACGCCCCTACCATTGCTGAGGTAAAGGCAGTCACAGAAAAACTGAAAGATGACAGAGCGACGGAATCGCTGTCCGACATGGCTGCGTCCCCACCCTGCGCTTTTCCTCTGCGCCATGGACTGGGATCTTCACACGCTCTTCTGCACACAACCCAGGGATCCCTGTCGGCGACTCCAGAGTAACCAATATCGTGTACGCTGATCACGTTGTTATTCCAAGCCCCGAATCTCAGGCCTTGGTAGACCCCATAGAGACACTGGATCGGTCGGCTACCCACCTAGGCTTGCACATCTCCTGGACGAAGACAAAAATCCAAATCCTCAGCATGGGCCCCTTTGCTTTGAGCATCACCGTGAATGACAACCATGTTGCAGCCACCGATGACTTCGTCTACCTGGGCAGCAGGCAGTCCTCTAACACACGTAGCAGTAACGACATATCCCGTAGTATGGGCCTAACAGCTTCATCCATGCACTCGCTCAGCAGAGTCTGGTCCCAGCGCAGCCTCTTCCTGGAGATCAAGCTTCGTATATACTACTCCTGCATTACCCCATCCTACTGTACGGCTCCGAGACCTACAGCAGGACCGGCAGCATCTTGTGGCATTAAACCTGCGTTACGAGAGGCGCATCCTCGGGATCCACTGGCACGACATGATTTCCAACAGTCAAGTAGTTCGACGTACTAACTTCCATGCATTGTCTAAACGATTAATCGGGGCAGTCTTTCCCTCTTCGGTCACGTTGTTCGCCTTTCCCGGTAAGTCCCTGCCCACGAGATACTCTGACAGGCTGTAGAGGCTAGGGACGGGAGGAGGCAGTGTTCATCCTGCATAAGTCCTCGGAGACACCCTCACAAAATCTGGCTAAAAACAGATCGCCACTCTCTCCTAACAGAGCCGCAGGCCGTCTGGAGCGCAGCCATCAGACGTAGTCACACATTAGACGCCACTGGCAAAAATCACACCAGCGTACTACTGTATTGTTGTATGGTAGCTGCTCGTGAGTTTACAGAGAAAGAAATCGCATTATATTATTGGAAAAAACAATAATACCGCATATATAAAATTAATAGCAAACACTATTAACTTGACTTATGCTTAAGTCAATTCCAATCAATTTGTAATTTATATTTCGGCCCTAACACCTCGGATCGTTAACTGGAAGCTAAGTTCTAAGAAAACTGCTGGATTACGACTGACTACTTCCAGTTTATTCAACTTTACAGGCGGAAATAATGAATACAAACAACACTAGTAGAAGGCAATCACGAATGCAAAATATTAATAATAATTTTTATCAAAGTAACCCCCAAAGAAAAAAAAATTGGATGCCTAAAAATTGGAAAAGTCAAATTGACAGCAATCCTGCATATGACGGCTCATTACAAGTTGGTAGTGATGTTGGCTCAGTGTAAGTTGGTAGTGAAGTTGGCTCAGTGTAAGTTGGTAGTGATGGTGGCTCAGTGTAAGTTGGTAGTGATGGTGGCTCAGTGTAAGTTGGTAGTGATGTTGGCTCAGTGTAAGTTGGTAGTGATGGTGGCTATTACAAGTTGGTAGTGATGGTGGCTCAGTGTAAGTTGGTAGTGATGTTGGCTCAGTGTAAGTTGGTAGTGATGGTGGCTATTACAAGTTGGTAGTGATGGTGGCTCAGTGTAAGTTGGTAGTGATGGTAGTTATTACAAGTTGGTAGTGATTGTGGCTATTACAAGTTGGTAGTGATGGTGGCTCAGTGTAAGTTGGTAGTGATGGTGGCTCAGTGTAAGTTGGTAGTGATGGTGGCTCAGTGTAAGTTAGTAGCGATGGTGGCTCAGTGTAAGTTGGTAGCGATATTGGCTCAGTGTAAGTTGGTAGTGATGGTGGCTCAGTGTAAGTTGGTAGTGATGTTGGCTCAGTGTAAGTTGGTAGTGATGGTGGCTATTACAAGTTGGTAGTGATGGTGGCTCAGTGTAAGTTGGTAGTGATGTTGGCTCAGTGTAAGTTGGTAGTGATGGTGGCTATTACAAGTTGGTAGTGATGGTGGCTCAGTGTAAGTTGGTAGTGATGGTAGTTATTACAAGTTGGTAGTGATTGTGGCTATTACAAGTTGGTAGTGATGGTGGCTCAGTGTAAGTTGGTAGTGATGGTGGCTATTACAAGTTGGTAGTGATGGTGGCTCAGTGTAAGTTAGTAGTGATGGTAGCTATTACAAGTTGGTAGTGATGGTGGCTATTACAAGTTGGTAGTGATGTTGGCTCAGTGTAAGTTGGTAGTGATGGTGGCTATTACAAGTTGGTAGTGATGGTGGCTCAGTGTAAGTTGGTAGTGATGGTGGCTCAGTGTAAGTTAGTAGTGATGTTGGCTCCGTGTAAGTTGGTAGTGATGGTGGCTCAGTGTAAGTTGGTAGTGATGGTGGCTATTACAAGTTGGTAGTGATGGTGGCTCAGTGTAAGTTGGTAGTGATGGTAGTTATTACAAGTTGGTAGTGATTGTGGCTATTACAAGTTGGTAGTGATGGTGGCTCAGTGTAAGTTGGTAGTGATGGTGGCTATTACAAGTTGGTAGTGATGGTGGCTCAGTGTAAGTTAGTAGTGATGGTAGCTATTACAAGTTGGTAGTGATGGTGGCTATTACAAGTTGGTAGTGATGTTGGCTCAGTGTAAGTTGGTAGTGATGGTGGCTATTACAAGTTGGTAGTGATGGTGGCTCAGTGTAAGTTGGTAGTGATGGTGGCTCAGTGTAAGTTAGTAGTGATGTTGGCTCCGTGTAAGTTGGTAGTGATGGTGGCTCAGTGTAAGTTGGTAGTGATGTTGGCTCAGTGTAAGTTGGTAGTGATGGTGGCTCAGTGTAAGTTACAAGTTGGTAGTGATGGTGGCTGAGTGTAAGTTGGTAGTGATGGTGGCTCAGTGTAAGTTGGTAGTGATGGTGGCTGAGTGTAAGTTGGTAGCGATGGTGGCTCAGTGTAAGTTGGTAGTGATGGTGGCTGAGTGTAAGTTGGTAGTGATGGTGGCTCAGTGTAAGTTGGTAGCGATGGTGGCTCAGTGTAAGTTGGTAGTGATGGTGGCTCAGTGGAAGTTGGTAGTGATGGTGGCTCAGTGTAAGTTGGTAGTGATGACAGACAAAAGTCATTCTCAATCTAGCAATATTATAATGGGTGGTGAGGCCTCAGACTTTCATCTGGACAATATTCTAAGTGACTGCTTGACATGAACAAACCTGTGCTCTTGATGCCACTCAACCATTCACAAACAAGAAGATAGAAGCATGTTCACTTATCTATGCGAGTCTGTGTACCTGTCACGAGAGACCTTTTGATATGCGAGGAGAGAGAAGGAAGAAGAGAGAGGGAGGGAGAGAGAGAGGAAGAGAGGGAGGGAGAGAGGGAGGGAGAGAGAGAGGAAGAGAGGGCCGGAGGAAGAGGGAGAGATGTAGAGCAAAAAAAGTTGTATTGATGGGTTTTGGGGGGGGGGGGGGGGGTATCTGTTTCTTTTCCGCTTTCCTAATAATGTCTTTTTCCCGCGGCGTATAATTTGATACTGTGAAGATAAATAAACATACACACACAACTTGTCTCTTCAAATACAAATATCTAATAAGTGCTTTGGAATGACAGACGGACAACAATCTGGAGAATATGTCCAGTCTTGTCCAATGCCCATTGTGAAGTAGTGGTAAGTCATAGCAAACAGAGACAGGAGGGCGAGTCCTATGATAGGGAACAGTCGTTCAAAAGATTCCCAGAGGTCAATCAAGAAATAGTCTGGCCTGGTGGGTAGAATGCAAGCAAATGATACAAAAGCCTTTGTCGACGAATGAGACTCAGATGAAAGTTTGGGACGACTATGGGATATGTTGTTACATTTTAATTAAAAACATGTTTCATGCAAGGCGAACGGGTACAATATCATATGTGATTACGTAACAACGTGCATTTGTATCAGAGAGGTAACCCACACCATTTCCCACTTAAACACACAATACATCACTGTTATTTTAAAACCAATATTCAATGTGTGGACAATGGAGGTCAGATACACGAATAACGCAATGCTCTGACAAAACAAAACTAATAGCTGAGCCTGAAACTCCTGGACTCCAACAAGGTGTGCCCAGCGTGACATGACCAAAGTGAGTACAACAGGATGAAACAATCGCCTTGCTCTATTGATTGGCTGTCGCGGCTCACGATAAAGCAATTCAGAAACCGTCAGCACATTTCTGATTTTCAATAGACAACCAAAGTAAGTTACAAGTACAAGTCAAATGTTGTGAAATGAGTTCTTCCTATGTTACTAGCAGCACGTTAGTTTGTCTGTCTGGCCTTCAGACGATTGTGAAATGAGTTCTTCCTATGTTACTAGCAGCACGTTAGTTTGTCTGTCTGGCCTTCAGACGATTGGGAAATGAGTTCTTCCTATGTTACTAGCAGCACGTTAGTTTGTCTGTCTGGCCTTCAGACGATTTGGGAAATGAGTTCTTCCTATGTTACTAGCAGCACGTTAGTTTGTCTGTCTGGCCTTCAGACGATTGGGAAATGAGTTCTTCCTATGTTACTAGCAGCACGTTAGTTTGTCTGTCTGGCCTTTAGACGATTGGGAAATGACTAGATCAGGTTGACCATATATAATTACCTCTCTTGTGGTCCACATGGGCCATTTAGGTCATCCATTGCGTTTGTTGTTACAACGAGACTATAATATTATAATAACAGATTGTCGTCTCCAGAAATTGCATATACAAACTCAGACATAAGGAGGTCCGTATGTAATCTCTCGACTGGCACGGACATCGGCGTATTCAACAGACACAGGGAGCATACACATATCAAAGTGGTCAATAAAATTCTTTGTCGCCCTTCCTGCTGTACAGCGGAGAGCTTGCCAATCTTGCCACTCTCTACTCTACGTGAACAGAGAGTTGTCAAACACTGAATTGATCATAGTAATGGACAATCATTTCCAATATTTTCCGCCTCAGATTCACTTCTCTGGGCCTTCATAGCTTCTTCTGTCAGGAACCCCAGACACAGACCTGTCTCTTGACGTTTTCCGACTGCCTCCCCTGTACATGTAAGATCACACGTCTAACGTGTTGCTTATCCTGATTCTATTTTTTTTTAAAACATTTTTTGTTTTGTTAAAGAAATTACGTACACTTAATCTTTTTACTGTTAAGCTTATGTTTTGAATGTCACACGTTTCAAGCGGCCCCTGTCTCGAAGGAGGTGGAACAAGCATCTAGTCATGTTAGAGATTGACGGAGAACTTGGAGATCCAGTGTACACCAAAAAGAACCGTTGGCAGTAGACACTCGATAAGAGAAGCTGTTAGCCACTGGCTTGGCATAATTCTACAAGATAACTAAATTATACCAAATACGCCATCAATTCAGATTAGTTTTGTCATAATTACGACGCAGGCATGATTACGTTTTTAAATAAATAGAATTAGGGACAGGATTTTCACCTGAACCTGACCACACACAGCAAATACCGCGACAGTGCGCGGAATAATCTAGGATACACCAAAGCGGAAAACAAGAAACACGCAGGAAACGACGTCATCTTGAAATTAGGTATGGCGTTGGTAAATATAGCCCGGGGGTTATAAAAACCAAGACACACCGGGGGAAAAGAACAGTCAGGGGAAAAGAACAGTCAAGGAGAAAAGTAACAGTCAAGGAGAAAAGAACAGTCAAGGAGAAAACGCAGAAAGTGAACGCTAGTTTGTAGTCACAGACAGAGAAAACGCCGAGAGAGTGCAGAGTAGTTCAGATCAAAGGACAGACTGATTCGCATTGACGGAGTTGCATCCTCAGTTCACAGAAGAAAGGTAATACAGATTTTTAGAGTCATAGCAGAGCCATCACAGATCTGACAGAAGCAGCCTAGATTTTGACAGCCATCACGCTATAGAGGAGTGCAGCCCTTCTTCAAGATTTAGATCGGCTAAGAGATATAATTTGGACAGATTATTAGTAGCCAGCAACAGACAAGTGGCCAACCTTCGCCATTTTATAGTCATCGTAGATCTGACAGAAGCACCCTAGACTTTGACATCCACCACGGAGATCGACAGTCGTCGTAGAGGAACAGACACAAGGACGATTACTTGGGTTAGACAACGAATTTACCATCCGTGTCAATACACGAACGATTCGTTACAAAATTACAGCAGGCTAAAAGTTCAGAGAGTAGACTTATATGACAATGATTATAAGTATAGCTGTAGTTAGAGTTTTAAGTCGTAGATAGCCATTATATAGGAGTATGTAGTAAGCTATATATGATAGAAGAGTGGAAGAAAAATTGTGTAGGAATAAATCATTTGTTTTTATTGTTGTGAAAGTGTCATTAGTTTGTTGAAGTGATAGATTGAAAATTGGAGAAGTGGAGAGTAAAGCAGAGGAGGTTCAGTGAGCCAGAAGGGCATAACTCCGTTCCGTCTGCTACATAATGAAGATAAGTCAGTAGGTCAATGCAATAACGAGAGCAACCCTGGTCATCACGTAAGTTGTTAGATAGCTTGCTTCTCACAGCAGAGGTACCGGGTTCAATTCTCGGTAGCGACATGTAAACGCAGCTGTAAACATATACATCATTTACAGGTAGCGAAGTTAAGGCCTCAAAGAAGGGAAATTGTAAGTCGAACTAATAACATGTTGAAGCCTGGCACATGTTTCTCTATCACTACATCCCCAACGACAATGTCTGGACCTTACCTTGACTGTGGAGGTCACCGGGACCAGCGCGGACAACCGAGCTGACGATGGGAAAGCAAACAATAAGTACACGGAGACCTACAAGTGTACGGAGACCTACAAGTGTGGAGACCTACAAGTGTGGAGACCTACAAATGTACGGAGACCTACAAGTGTACGATGACCTACAAGTGTACGACACTTCTCGAATCGGCTTTTACCGAAATCAAACAGCTTTATCCACTTCCGCATCTGACTGTCTGATATGATCTCTCAGATGTTTGAAATTGTTTCTTTCTGATACTCTACTACAACATTCTATGACCTGCCAGCAGGTTGACCGCAGGAATTCATATAACACTGACATCATTACTGACGACTGAGCGATAACCCCACGACTTTCACTTAAACAAGAGCCCTTCTGCTATTGTCAGAGTCCGAGCAGGGTAGCTAGCTCAATCCGTCTCGCTACATAGACAGCGTGATACCTGATATTCGGTGGTTAGTGGTAGTATACATATTCTAAATAGAGAGAGAGAGAGAGAGAGAGAGAGAGAGAGACAAGAGAGGTGTATACGATCATGCTTAAAGAATAGTACATGTGGTATGAGTTCATCTTTCTGAACGTCATTTCACAAACGTATACTGGTTACGACTTGGTGGCTCTGTGTGTCAGATCTCGGGTATAAATCTTAGGTCACAGAGGTAAGGCAGCAAAGACAATATGTTGGATGTATAGACTAGCACGTCGACAGAGAGAGTGAAAACAAACAGAGAGAGAGAGACAGAGAGAGAGAAGAGAGAGCGATATTTGTATCTACGGTCAATGTCAAACATGGTGGCTAGAACCTAGCATGTACACATCACGGTTACGATGGCGAGGTGCGACAATCAGGGAAAGACGGATATATGGTAATAAGAGATGGAAGTTAAATGAGCTGACAGTAGCCAGCGAATCATGGATAGCTCACAACAGGGTCAGCCAACCTAAGCTGACCAACACTCTATTCTGCCTCCAAGCGGTTGTCATGGAAGCAGGCTGCACTAGTGTAGTCTGGCTAAGAGAATAGGGGTCGCAGTGGGTAAACAGAACGGGGGGGGGGGAGGAAGAAAGAGGCAACTGAGATCGGGTGTGTTGGGCCGAAGGCGCATATATCGCTCGCTGTAAACTTAACTGCGACATGTCACGACGTCCTTTTCAGGACGTACGCAGAAGAAGAAATGGTACTAAAAGCATTAGAAAGGAAAATGGGCAGAAGTCAATGAAAGCCATATTACCAGCCCAAGAACAAAAACATGTACTTGCTCACGGCACTGATCCATGATTGAAGCCGAAAGTAGTCCCACAAAAGGCACTGCCGTAGGAGATAAAGTGTTACGAGACTTCACTGCAGTAGTTCTTTGGTTCTGTTAGGTGGATTGACTAGTTCCCTTCATTGCACTAGTTCCTGGGATATATTGTTTGGGGCGTTTGCCTTATTTCTCTATTCCCCAAAGGCGGTATGGGTTGCACTATTTTTATTTTGCGCATGTCGGCCCAGTGCATCCGACTTCGGCATCCATTTGATGTAAAGGTTTCCTCCTGCATTTTCTAAGGGTTTCCTTCCCCGGGGTAACGGCCGGTGCTGTAATGGGGATCGAACCCAGCACTTCGGGTAGTGAGTCGTGTCACATAACCACTAGCCCACGCCGTCCCATTCGGTTCCCTTCAATGCACTAGTTATCAGAGTGCTAACTCAAGTGGAGATATGACTACCTGGTTGAAACAGTCAATCGCGCACACAGCACATATACACACACACACACACACACAAACGCACGCACATAAGTTCCAGCGTGTCCCGTTAACTACACATCAGTTGGCTACTTCATACTTGCTAGAAAAATATCCCAAGTGATGCGGTCAAGACACACCTAGACATACAGACACAGTCACCTGGCAAAGACACAACTCGGATAGACAGATACACATATACAATTAGACACACCAAAACAGCCAAGCACACAGATATGCACAACATCTGCTCTCTACACAGCTGCTCTGTCGTGTATGCAAAACAGTCGTGACATCACGTCACACAATAGTACAATAAATGCCTATACCTGTTGCACTTTTACCACCAGCGCACCCCTCCCCCACCTTCCGTTCACAAAACAGTGGGTGTGTAGAATAGAACATCAAGCAGGGAGGCAACTTGCTTAGAGAGAACTAAGTTATTCAGAAGTGGAGTCAAGTCATATCAACTAAAACAAGCAATGACTTTGACACCGATCTGATAATCTCGATAAACAAGAGGCTGTGCAAGCAGCTTAATGTTTATTTTAGCTGCTGCTGATAACTTCCGTGAACGGGTTGGAACACGTGTGGGTCTAGTCAAACCAAGTTCTACAAAAGGTCGACATTCACAGAATATAACTGAATATTATAACGAACGCATTAACAACATTATATAATTTCCCATTTCTGGCATGCTTACAATACCCAATAACAGCCAGGGAAAAACATTATGCATGAGGTGCTGTAAAAATCACGTGGAAATGTCAAAACAAGGCTAAAGGTGGCCTTTTCCAGTCCCAACAAAGCCCTTGGTGCAAAAAGGAAAGGTAAATGTGGTCCCATATCGGAAACTGTCGTCGGGAATGAGGTGTTAGTCCCTTCATCATTTTAAGTGTGTTAACTAGTAGTAGTCCTTCTCTAACTGTAAATCAGGTGTCCATTTATAGCCTGGTAAACTGGATCGTGCCATGATTTTGTTGCCAAGTTACTCGTGCTGATTTTAACTTTGACGTTTCTTCGGTAGTGAGTTACAGTGGCTCTTCTTACATCGAGAGACGTAGTTGAGAGTGTAGATATGGTATTGTAGACTGTATTGCAATGCGAGACTCCTCAGTAAGCCCACCACTATGGTGATTGCAGTGTCGATCCCCAACTCGTGGCCAGACTGTCGAGACATCCTGTTTCCAGGGAGGCCGGCAAGGACGTGAAGTGGGGTCTTGATCAGTATGTTTGACCAGACCTTGACGTTAGTCTCCCCACTCCAGCCGTGTTGGCACTCAGTCGCTCGTTAGAGTGATGCTGTCATGTAACCACCCTTCTCATCCTGACGGTGTGCTACTATTTGTAATCTGGAACAGTTGTTTCCCCTACTTCCACAAAACTGGGTCAACAATATCAGTCACTATTCGTGTGCTGTATCTGTTCACTGATATCTATTCAAATAGATATGACGAAAGTAACTGTCGTCTTGTTCATCAGACTCGTCTTGTTCATTAAACAGTTATCCTCAGCTTCCCCGTGTCCTCGCTCTGAGAATGACAAGGTACTATACAAAAAGTGTATAACCCCCTTTTAAAGAACATGTACAAAGATACAGTTAGTAGGTCCTCGCTCTGAGAATGACACGGTACTATACAAAAAGTGTATAACCCCCTTTTAAAGAACATGTACAAAGATACAGTTAGTAGGTCCTCGCTCTGAGAATGACACGGTACTATATAAGAAGTGTATAACCCTCTTTTAAAGAACATGTACAAAGATACAGTTAGTAGGTCCTCGCTCTGAGAATGACACGGTACTATATAAGAAGTGTATAACCCTCTTTTAAAGAACATGTACAAAGATACAGTTAGTAGAGTGGCATTGACTGGTAGCTGCGGGACAAGGGTGAGACAAGGGTACATACTCTCGCCCTTCCTGTTCTTGTTGGCTATAGATTGGATAATGGAGATGTCAATCGAAGGAAAAAGAACTGGTATTCCGTGGAAACTATTGCCCCACAGTCAGTCAAATACAAGAGAAACTTGATAAGGTGAAAGAAGAATCAGCCAAGTTGGTAATGAAGGATCAACATGAAGAAAATCAAGCTCTTTAAATTCAACACTATCAACACTATAATGGTGCTGTTGTATGAAACGGAGACATGGAGAGCGATCAAGACGTTCCTATAAAGATCCCAGTCCCTTGTTAACAGATGCCTTCGAAGGATAATGGGCATTAAGTGACAGGACGATGAGGAATGAAGACCTATGTGAATGGAGCCAACAACAGCCATTATAACAAAGTGAAGAAAATGGGACTGGGTAGGAGGTACGATATGGTAGGCACCACTTAACATAGCTAGACAGGCTCTGTCATGGAATCCTCAAGGTCATGAGAGAGAGAGAGAGAGCCAAATATAAACGGGAAAGAGTGTGATAAAAAACAAATACAATTACACATGGAGAGAGGCAGAAAGAGCAGCCTAGGACCGAGCTGATGGGATGATGACAATGACCTGTGTACCGAGAGGAGATCCGGGCTTTCGTTGATAGAAAAAGTGTAGTGACAACATCTCTCATGTGACAGACCAAGGTACGGTACATCACCAAGTGTAGTGACAATATCTCTCATGTGACAGACCAAGGTACGGTACATCACAAAGTGTAGTGACAATATCTCTCATGTGACAGACCAAGGTACGGTACATCACCAAGTGTAGTGACAACATCTCTCATGTGACAGACCAAGGTACGGTACATCACCAAGTGTAGTGACAATATCTCTCATGTGACAGACCAAGGTACGGCACATCACCAAGTGTAGTGACAACATCTCTCATGTGACAGACCAAGGTATAGCACATCACCAAGTGAAGTGACAATATCTCTCATGTGACAGACCAAGGTACGGTACATCACCAAGTGTAGTGACAATATCTCTCATGTGACAGACCAAGGTACTGTACATCACCAAGTGTAGTGACAATATCTCTCATGTGACAGACCAAGGTACGGTACATCACCAAGTGTAGTGACAATATCTCTCATGTGACAGACCAAGGTACGGTACATCACCAAGTGTAGTGACAATATCTCTCATGTGACAGACTATCAAGTTATGGCACAACACCATGTGTAGTGACAATATCTCTCATGTGACAGACTATCAAGTTATGGCACAACACCAAGTGTAGTGACAATATCTCTCATGTGACAGACTATCAAGTTATGGCACAACACCAAGTGTAGTGACAATATCTCTCAAGTGACAGACCAAGTTACGGCACATCACCAAGTGTAGTGACAATATCTCTCATATGACAGACCAAGGTACGGCTCATCACCAAGTGTAGTGACAATATCTCTCATATGACAGACCAAGGTACGGCACATCACCAAGTGTAGTGACCATATCTCTCAAGTGACAGACTATCAAGTTATGGCACAACACCAAGTGTAGTGACAATATCTCTCATGTGACAGACCAAGGTACAGCACATCACCAAATGTAGTGACAATATCTCTCATGTGACAGACCAAGGTACGGCACATCAACAAGTGTAGTGACAACATCTCTCATGTGACAGACCAAGGTACGGTACATCACCAAGTGTAGTGACAATATCTCTCATGTGACAGACCAAGGTACGGTACATCACCAAGTGTAGTGACAATATCTCTCATGTGACAGACCAAGGTACGGTACATCACCAAGTGTAGTGACAATATCTCTCATGTGACAGACCAAGGTACGGTACATCACCAAGTGTAGTGACAATATCTCTCATGTGACAGACCAAGGTACGGCACATCACCAAGTGTAGTGACAACATCTCTCATGTGACAGACCAAGGTATAGCACATCACCAAGTGTAGTGACAACATCTCTCATGTGACAGACCAAGGTACGGTACATTACCAAGTGTAGTGACAATATCTCTCATGTGACAGACCAAGGTACGGCACATCACCAAGTGTAGTGACAATATCTCTCATGTGACAGACTATCAAGTTATGGCACAACACCGTGTGTAGTGACAATATCTCTCAAGTGACAGAAAAAAGTACGGCACAACACCAAGTGTAGTGACAATATCTCTCATGTGACAGACTATCAAGTTATGGCACAACACCAAGTGTAGTCACAATATCTCTCATGTGACAGACCAAGGTACGGCACAACACCAAGTGTAGTGACAACATCTCTCATGTGACAGACCAAGGTACGGCACAACACCAAGTGTAGTGACAATATCTCTCATGTGACAGATTAGCACGGCTCGTTCTTCCTCTCTCCTGTTTTGTGAGCGCTTCCTTTCCAGATGTAGTGTCATGTCACCTTAGCTGCTTTCCTGTATGCCAGATCTCATCTGATGCCTTCCTGTTGCACAATGTAAGCCATACCTGTGCTCAGACTCTCCAGCTGTTTTCAAACCCTTTCTATTCTATTTCGCAAAAGCCTGTTTAATGTTTCCCTTATATCATTGGATCGTTAGAGTATCCATCTGGTCACAAGGTTGGCAAGTTCTATTCTAGAGTATCCATCTGGTCACAAGGTTGGCAAGTTCTATTCTAGAGTATCCATCTGGTCACAAGGTTGGCAAGTTCTATTCTAGAGTATCCATCTGGTCACAAGGTTGGCAAGTTCTATTCTAGAGTATCCATCTGGTCACAAGGTTGGCAAGTTCTATTCTAGAGTATCCATCTGGTGACAAGGTTGGCAAGTTCTATTCTAGAGTATCCATCTGGTCACAAGATTGGCAAGTACAAATTGCTCACATATTTGTATTCAGCATTATTCTGTTTGCGGTCGTCTGACCCCGTCTATTAAAATGTGAGACATTATCTTATCACGGCTTCCATGTATAGTTTTGTTATTTCACTTGTTTTGTTTAGAAGAATCTCCAAGTATCTGCTTATGTTTTCCCATTGAAGCTTTCACAATAACACAATTAGAACGTTAGCAGTGACGCAACTATTCACATTCATTACTACAGTCAAATTATTAATGTTGAAATGCTGATGCCCGTCTTAAATGTACACATGACCCAAACAATGTAGCCAGAGGGAAACCAACAGCAGTTTTACAACACACACACACAACAACGTATGCTCGCACAAACTGCTTGCGTCTGATTAAAACTGGTCGACGTGGACTAGGGTGAAATACGACATGCAGGCGTCTATAAGCCTAGATGCGGTGAACGCACTACAACACAAACACACCTGAATAAGACTCACCCGAGATCCTTCATGCATGTCCGGTAGACGACCCTGTTGGTATTCCGGGATTAGAACAGGACCGAGTGAGGTCATCGAGTTACCGGACGATGTCTCCAAGCGTTCCCCGGTCATTTGTCTATTAGACTGACGTCAGTGCCGTCATAATATATGCGCCGTTACAGCACTCTTTTAGGTCCAGAAATTAGAATGCACCATTAGGTCACAATGTTCCACAGTCCAACCATACTGAAATCTTGTGGGTCCCGCGTTCAAATAACAATCCACAATCGAGCGGGTCGACCTTGCCGGCTGATGCGGACAACCTTGTCAGCATTCAATAGACTGGTGGTGGGTGTAATGCCACCATAAGGATACTGACACCAATACAGTATATATCGCAAGTACTCGTTCAGTCACTGAGCTAAGCGAGATGTCCTACGACGGTCCGTTATAAATGCACAGATAATTTAGTTGAGATAAGCGAGTTGTGAAAGCTTTCCTATCCTAGCCACAGCCAGCTAGTGTACCTTGGTTGGGTCAGGGAGCGCGCGTTATCGAATGATTCACAGCGGGCCGGGATAGAGTCCCTTGATATCGAATTTTACGTGACAAAAATCAATGACTTAACGGTAACAGGAGACCTGTAAATTGCACGTGAGTTGGGTTGAGTGGGGAGTTTTCTGAGGTAAGGAAACCAGCGGGGTAAGTGGGAAGAGGAAGGCACTTTTGATGTCTCTGTTAGATGAGACAGATGGTAGATACAACAAAAGGTAAGTATCACCAAGTCTAGTTGTCCTCTCATATAGTCATCGCCGGTTTGACTTCTTATTTGACAGCCACTGTCCGTTGTTTGGTCATTAACGTAGCTTTATTTTGGTAGCTTTGCTTGTTGCTTTCGCGTTTATTTTCGCTTGCTTAGGTCCTTGATGAAGACCTACAGACGCAGGAATGTTGACACGCGGATTTGAATGGTCTCAAACACTGTATGTTGGCCTCTTGTTTTCTATTTAAGAGAGTGAAAGCAGGTAAAACAGGTGTGGGCAAGAAATATAGGAAACTGGTGTGTGCACATTAGCCGGTGTGTGTGTGTGTGGGGGGGGGGGGGGAGAAAGAAGAGAAAGAGATATCCGTGGCCTAGTGACACGGCTCACAATCTTTCTTCTTCTTCTTCTTCGTACGCAGTCAGACAGTAACCATTATTTTTTCGAAAAAAGCGGCGGTCATCCTGAGGCTGTTGCCACTGCCATAGAGCTTGTCTTGCAGGCTCACAATCTGAAGGTGCTGGGTTCGCCGCTCCCCATTACAGCACCGTCCGTTACCCTGGGGAAGCAAACCCTTAGAAAATGCAGGAGGAAGCAGACCCTTACATAAAATACATGCCCAAGTCGGATGCACTGGGCCGACAGTCGCCCAAATTAAAACAGTGCAGTTCACACCGCCCTGAGGAATAGAGAAATAATGCAAGAGCGCAACAACAGGAAACTAGCATCGCGCCCATCTCTTGGAGCGTTATCCTAACACACCTCGCTGGTGCGGTCTGTGGTCATCTTCTAACGCCGTACCAGTTTTCTATCAAATAGTTCATCTCATATGGATCTACGTCATTACTGTCCGCTTCCTTCTATATCTATAGTTTCTGTGGCAGTCTCTACAGTACATCCAAGCTGAGATCCCAACTTCCTCTACTACGGCCGTGAACAGATCATACCTTTTGCTGACACCAAACGAGCACAGTTCATCAAACAGCTTGGCAGGCAGATAATGCGAACCAGGTCAGACCACGCGTTACATTATCGATCTGGTAGTTCTTGTCTAAAATCGTTGATTAAAGATAAACAACAGCACACTTCTCTGTTTAGTTTCTATCGGGGATCGCACTCTCAAACCCCTCCATTTCAAGACATATTGTGCTAATGATTTCTATATACTATATGTTCGTCAACCATATGCATTAGTTGGTGAAATGCGCTTCAGTAAAGACTTCAAATGATGTGTGTTGCTCCTATCTAATACCGGGTACCACTGACTCTACGCAGCAGCAGATGATCCACCACCTTTTATTGCTAACCATTGCCTGTTGTTGACCTCATAACACAACAGAACGTGTTTCTGCGCGATATCGCTTTCATTAGCACAAAATAATAACTTAACCAGATGTGAAAAGCGTAAACAAGATCAGAGCACAGCGAAGGGAGTCTCTCTCTCTCTCTCTCTCTCTCTCTCTCTGAGAGACATCTTCATAATTACACATTTTCACAATCACAATCTTTCACTCAGGCAGAATGCACAAACAGATTAGACAGACAACACGTGTTAAGACAGACTTTTCGAAATAGGTTTTGTATATACAACAGACACTCACGTACTATACGGTCTATGGATGAAATGTGGAGCTTCCTATATGTTTTTCCTTGGTGGTGTGGGGTGGGGTAAGGCGGGGAGAAAGAGAGAGAGAGAGAGGCGGAGGAGAGGTGAAAGACAAAGAAAGTGAAGCAGAAGAGATTAGGGGGGGGGGGGAAGTGTGTGTGTGAGAGATAGATAGATAGATAGATAGAGAGAGAGAGAGAGAGAGAGAGAGAGAGAGAGAGAATAATGCCACAATTAACCATACATGAATAAATAATTTGCACAAAATAGAAGTCTGTGCTTAGATAAGAAATGTGTACCGGGATGTGGGTGTCTGGTGGGAAAATCAGCAATTAATATTTCAATACATGTGTTGGAGTGCGATCACACGTGTTAGTACAACCTATGTCACGTCTAGAATACAGCTTGTAACATGTCTGGGGTACGCCTGTAACATGCCTGGGGTACCGTCCGCAACATGCGTAGGGTACGGTCGGTAACATGCTAAAGTACGGCCTGTGCCATGCCTGGGTCACAATCTGTAACATGCTTAGATTACGGACTGTAACATGTCTAGAGTACAGCCTGTAACATGGCTGGGGTATAACATATATATCTGGGGTTTAACATGCCTGTGGTATAACCTGCCTGGGGTATAAATTATCTGTGGTTTAACATGCCTGGGTTATAACCTGCCTGGGGTATAAATTATCTGTGGTTTAACATGCCTGGGTTATAACCTGCCTGGGGTATAAATTATCTGTGGTTTAACATGCCTGGGTTATAACCTGCCTGTGGTATAAATTATCTGTGGTTTAACATGCCTGGGTTATAACGTGCCTGGGGTATACATTATCTGTGGTTTAACATGCCTGGGTTATAACATGCCTGGGTTATAACGTGCCTGGGCTAAGGCCTGTAACACGCACGGAGAACGATAAGATGCGTCAGTCAGGCCTGTGACATGCCTAGAATGACTCATCGTGCCTATTAAACAGGATCATATCAGCATATAACCTAATTAAAGTAGCGCACTGCCTGAGCAGGACTTAGTGGCTGAGATCATGTCAGAACATCACTAATACTTTACTAAGGACTGCCTACAATTGATGAAGAGAAAGTTGTTATATACATTATATAGCTTAACATCTCTGGCCATGTGCATCCAGTGGGTGCGACGAATAAAACCCCTGAACGTTATGGTGTAAAAGACGACTGAGTAGAGAAGTGCAACCTAGCTACAGAAACCAATCAGGCATATAGTGCTTTGGCGCATACTTCCAACCAAGAGGGTGATATGCGGTGCTGACAAGACTTTGTACGGAACTAAACAACAGCTTACAAACACTTGCAGATACTACTATTTGGCATTGTACCAAAGGGCATGAGCCCATAGGCCGCTGAACCAATAAGCAGCGAACCATTATTTAGCGACTAACAGTAGATTCTTATCTATTTTCAAGTGCCAATTTTTCTTTTAGGTGCACATGATCTCCAAGTTTATCTATCCAATAGAACTAGACGCTAGTACCACCTCCATTGAGACCTGGGCATGTCTGAAACTTGCGAGATTCGAAACATCGGTGTTTCGTGCTCACAAGCTATAGCGGTCCGTTGATAAGCACTTTGTGAAGAATTAGTCTAGTCTAATAGTGAGACTATGTTAAAGACGACCTTCCCACTCGAGTATTTCAACAATATGTTGTGGCCGAGACAATTAAACAAGATAACAGCGCCGATGGAAGGAAGAGATTAAATACAGGTGACTGATGTTGTGTAAGATGACATGGTCTAATTAACTTCAAACAGTTCGTCACGACGGCAAAA